>KN481895.1:7264-28389 GCA_000787095.1 Periophthalmodon schlosseri | reverse complement strand
AATGTACTTTGAAATACTGTCTGTTTATGGTCATTTTACACATTACATGTTTTATTAAAGCTATGTGGCATTGCAGCACAGTGCTAATTAGTCACCAGTGACAATATGATGTTATGTAACACTCTTCACTTTTGGTACTGTTTTGAACCTGCTAAAAGCCCGATCCATCTCACTGCTCACGAACTGAATGACTTTCTTACCACTGTTTTATTTTAAGATTATAAATGTGTACATGTGGTACAAAACATCATTCAAAAAGCTAGACTAGAGTCTAGTATTTTTTTTACATGTTCTTTAACTGTGTTATTACAGTGTGAGAATCCATTTTATTGTGATTGATATTTTGAACATTATGGCACAATTATTTTAAATAATATGTCCTCTATGTCGATGTTATTAAAAGAGTAATTAGGCTACAAACCTGTGATACCCTTTGATCTATGTTAGTGTGTTGTATTGGGTTGTACAAGTTGTATGTTCAGAAGTAAATACAAACATTATCACATTTTTTGTGTAATACTACCCTTTAAGTTGCACTTGTTTTGTAATATTGACTTCTCCAGGTAGTTACAGGTAGACAGAGACAGGCAGGAAATCCCCCTAGACATAGTGCACAGATGAGATTTGATCTAGTGACACAGAGCAGATTAGGAAGCAGAAATTAATCCCCCTTGAAAATGAGAGTGAGATTAAATATGTCTATGTGTCTGTGGGATTTCTGCTTCTGTATGCGTGTGAAGGTTATTTTTACTGAGTCAGTGGTAGGCAAGCCACACTCTTCTCCTCCTTTTGTTTTCATCCTGCCTTTGTTCTTCTCCATTTTTAAACTCAGAATCCCCACTGAGCATCCCACAGAAGATTATTAGATCAGTGGGCTGCAGAACGCAAGAATACTGGCCTTTCTCCCCTGTTCCTGGAGCTTAATAGCATTATCTGTAGCATGTCATCTGACTCCACCACTGCCTCTCATTCATTTACTGAATCATTTGCTCAAGGTGGTCTCTTGAATGGCAAGTAAGCAGAGATGGCCTATTGTTAGATTTACTTGTGTGTAACTTGAATTACAGTAGTTTTACTGAACCAAAAATACACCTCTAATTGAGTGATTATTTAAAAATAATTATTTTCATATTTTATTGAAGTTAAAAAATATCTCTAGATTCCAACTTTGTTTTATATCCTTGCACATTATCTAACCCAGTGGACATGAGCAATTGTAATGAATGAGCCCTCTGAGCATATGTAAACTGTTTACCTGGGACCTGTCCTCAAAGTGACTCCTGTCTCTTTCAATCATCCTCACAGCAGTAAAAAGTCTGAACAGAGGTGCACAGATACAGAGTTTTTAAAAAGAAAGACATAAAACCACACCAGACTAGCTCAGTGCAGATTTGTGTATTTCCCTGGGTGGATTAGTGAGTCACAAGTCATTTCTGGTATGATCACGACAAACAAAACGCAGTGTTTGAGCCATAGGGCAGCAGGCTGGCTCAGTGCTGTTCCCTCCTGTGGCATCATGTGAACAGGGAGCAGTCACTGGATTTAATCTCTCTCTCTAATTAAATCCTTCTAATTTATGTGAATATAGACATATTACTGAGGTAGAAGTATGCCTCACCCTATATCCCTCACCTCTTTCAATAATTAAAGAGAAGAAAGCTATGTGTGTACTGTGTACTTGTCACAAAAACTATCCAGATGTTGTTGCTGTTTGTCAGGAGCATATGACCATAGCAGCATAGCCTGCAGGTCTAACCACTGGTCTTCCTGTGCACACTGATTCAATCTGTGTTGTGAGTAGAGATGTGCTGGCTTTAGCTCAAACCTGGCCTTTCGCTGACCCCATCTTCCATGTCAGCTGTTAGAGCTTATGTATCAGAGAGTATTTGGTGTTCTTTTTTTTTTCTTGTCAGACTGTGTTTCTGTGTTAAGTGGACTGCCCTGAGACATTTAGATCTTGTTAGAACGTTATAACAATATGAGAGTTCAGATAGTGTGGTGTGCTCTCCAGCACAGAGGAAAAAGACTAATTAAGTATTGCTAATTACCATCAGAACACTATTAATTTTACTTTTTACTTTTTAGTATTGCTGCAACGGCTATAACAGCAAACTGCTATTATAATTGCTACTGGTAAAAAAAATGGTAAAAAATACATGACTGAACACTGGCAATGTTGGAAAATGTTGTTGAAACTTCTGCATCATTAGATGCAATGCATTTTCAATCAGTACAGATATTTCTCCCTATAGAAAAAAGTATATCGCTCAAAAACACAGAACCAGTTTCCATCATAAGTACATTTGACATTGTTATTCTCTCACTTTTCCACTCCTCACTCATTCTGCTGACTGGTGTCCTGATCGATAGGTCTCTCATCCTCTCGTGGCGTGAACTTGGTCAATAGCTTTGATTAGCAGGGAGGGGCTGGACTCACACAGTGGTGTCCAGACACAGCAGATGCTGGCTGTGCTAAGCTTTGATTGCACATGTGCTGTGGTGTACATTGGCTGTACTATAGTTAGTGTGCATGTGTGACTGATTGGGTTTATTCCTGCAGCAAAATCAATAGAAGTATCAAGGTTATAGTCTCAATTTGCATGTATAGACATATCCCAACTTTTCAAGCTTGTTAAAGAAGTAAAGAGTGAAGACTGATGGTCTGCAGTATTCCAATAATAATAATCAGAAGCATATGATATTTATACCTTGTAATTAAAATCTGAGAATAATCTCTATGACCAATAATAATCTCTAGACCATGACTAAATGTTTAAACATCATGACTTAAGAGTCTAGGCAAAAGCAGACGTAAACAACATGGGACTACAGCAAGACCTACAAATGAGCCACATATGATATATGACATTTTAAATGAAGTACCCACTGAAGTAAAATACCAAAAACCCCCCAACCTCCCCAAAAACCAAAATGAACAAAATATCACCACAGCTGTTAAACCGGATCTTATCTGCTGGGTCCTGACAAGAGGAATTGCATATGCACCAATGCACCATTTGCAGTTTCAGGTCCATAGTTTGAGAAGCTAAATTATATGAGCAGACATCGAGTCTACAGGAACACTTAGAAGTTTACAAAGACATTGATTTTCACATTGCCCCTCATTATCTGTCTCTTTAAAGGCCTCTCTTAATTACACTGGCTTTATACTTCTATTTAGTGTGTCAATTTAAGACTGTAATTTTATTACAGAATAAGTGCTGTTGCCTCCTGCTGATGACTCCCATCTTTGTTTATTTCCAGGCCATGTTCAGCTTGTGCATGGTGGAGAGTGAAGCGGATGAAGTTACACTGCAAGGAGTGACCAGCGTAGGACTGAAGCATGCTTTAGACTTTGCATACACTGGACAAGTAAGTGCGCCACTGCAATTAGGAATAACATAATGGCCATTGACAGGTGGTGTGGATTAGCCAATCAACTACACACATGGTCATTCATATATATAAAAAAACCAAACAAAAAACATGGATGCTAACAAGTAAAAAGTAGAAAGGAATAGATAACAAACGAGCTTGTTCCTTTCCCTTGCATAACTGAAATAAACAAACCAGATAGCACAGCTGTGTTTGAGATCTTCAGTATGAAATATGCAGAAAGAACCAGTCTGGATCTCAGGCTACCTATAGATACATAATAGAATTTTTAGGATAAGATTTTGCCTAAAAACATACATTTTCATATTAATTAGTCAATCTAGGAAATGCTCTTTATTTCTGCATTCAGTCATACTACCACATTTTTCAAACATACATTTTTTTGCTAAATAAATAGCATAAATATTTATACTATTTATACAATTAAGATTTTAAGGCAGCTTGCTTCACGTACGTGACAAAGGAGAAATTTTATCTCAACAGTGCTCACAGTTCAGTGCCACGAAACTTTGTAATTACTCTTAATGTTATTCCCACAGTGACAATGAGCGAAAATAGGCTGGGGGAGGCAGTTTAAGTAGGTCGGCAGCAGGCACACAAGCCGCCCTGCTTTTGGGTTGGCTCAGCTCCTGTCTGTCTATCAGAGAAGATGCTGCATGTGATGAAGGCAATATGCTTATCCTGACATAGCAGTAGATGGCTCGGTAAAATCCTACAACCACATCATAAACTACAGAGACGCATGCAGTAATATTAGTTGACTAGTGAACGAGTGAAAGGATAGTTAGAATATTTTGCAAACTGCAGGGTCATAAGAATGTCTATCAATATACAAAAACAAAACAAAGAATAATTAAATGTAGTAACACTACATATCTCAAGGTCACATTCCTATCTCGCTGTAGAGCTCAGGTCTAGACTTAAATTTTAACCTCCTTTTACATGAATTCTTATTATACTATGGAGTTGGTTAACATTATAGAACCTCTGCAGTCCTCTTGTAGTGAGTGCAATTATAGTACACACATCGTTATTCAATTGGTATTTTTTAAAATGTTTTCTTAATATTATACAGAACAAGTAAAATAAACAATAACAATGAATTCATGGTATAAAACTAGAAGGGGTCTGTAGCTTCCTTGTTTGCAGCCATGCAAGCTTCTTATTTTTTCTGTCCAGGTAAAGCAGATTGCAATAACGTTTGATTTACAGAGCGCTCCCCTCACTCCCACACATGGCAGGCCCTGCACCATAAACCTGACATAAGCTGTGCTAGATTTAAAGTGATCCTACAGCAGTGGTCTATGGAGACGAGAGCAGGGAGCAGGATATGAGTAGTGCACTTAGATTTATTACAGTTATCATGGCGTGTCGTACCCTTTGCTGCAGGGCTTCAGAGCAGATTGAGTTAACGTGAAAAATAAACACATTTGCTGTTTTCATCATCTGTTTACCGTTGCTTATTTTTATTTATCAGACAGAGGCATAGGAGGGAGGTTGTCCAATAAAATGAATGGTGTTATGTAAGATGCAAGATATTGTTTGTGCAGAGTTTTCCAGCTATAGGGACGGTGAAATAACTAATTACTCTGTGTTTGTAAAATGACACACCCAGTTCTCAATAAACTGTGATTTGTATATTTATATAGTAATAATAATTAATGATGATGATGATCACTAGCCATATTTGTGTTGAAACTGTGCTGCAACACACACAAGTTACACTGACAATGGGTGATGCACCTCCATAGATTTTTGCCATTTTTTCATAGGATATCCAATGTCATTTAAAAATAATAATGAGGCTACAATACATCAGAATTCCACATTATGCTTTGTAAGGGTGCTTTCACACATGGATCACATCAGAATTGGGACTAAAATGGGACTAATAACTGACTAATCCTGGACCAAACCAGGGCTAAACTAGGACTAGAAAAGGACCTAACCATGTCTACATCACTCACTCAACTCAATTCAACTGGACCCAAAGCCGTACCCAACAGGAACAAGTGTGAACGCACCCTTAATCACTACAGTTTGCTAATTTAATCTGATTAATAAACAGAATTGTTTAGAACAGTGAGGCAACATGGTGTTTACCATGTTATGTGAACACTCCCATTGAAAACCTTAGTACCCACTTACCCTGAACATGCATGCAACAGTCTCAAGTTTTACTCCAAGTCCATTTGCATACTACAAAAACAAAAATCTTCACAATAATGACAAAGCCTTTGCAGTGAATGATTCCAAAGAGCCCAAATCTAAATATTGTTTCAAAAACAGTGAGAAAGAGGAAGATACACAGAAGTATGTTTTAGATTTTTACCTTTGATGCTGTCACGGCTCTGTGGGTAAGTAGGCCAGAGCGCTCGGATTAGCAAAGGTTTACCTGCTTTCAAAAACAAAACATTTTATTACCAAGTTCTGTATGTAATCCCTCTCTAACGATTGTTTCTGCACAGCAAATTTGTGTAATTTTACATGAAAAAAATGGCTCTGTGAAAATGTTAAAGCAATGATGTGGGCTATTGAGAGAGTGGAATGTTGAAAACTTGAGTATTGAGCTTTGTGTTACTAATACCACTACTACTGCCAAACCTGAACCCTTTGACCATATTGGTAGGACTAATATTGAAAATAAAAATACTTGAATTTAGTTCAGTTCAGCTGCGCTTGGGTCCTTAATTTTCTCAAATGAGTGTTTAAAACTAGGTTTTCTACCTGGCTCCACTCCAGAGCTCATAAGCCTGGTTTATATCTTCAGCAGATAATTTTAGCTGCTGTTCATCCACTTAAACAGAAGGGGTTTTGGCAGATTCAGTGATGTAATAATTATCATATGCTGCAAAGATGATCACGCTGTAGATGCATGCTAGAGCAGTTGTTATTATGCTTAGCAATCTGCCACAGTTATTCTCCAAGTCAAATAAATAAACTCATTATGCTTGCGTAGAATTACACACAGATCACGGGCATAAAACTTAATAGTTAACCTGATTTATGTATTTGAAACAACAATTAAAGCTTGTCAAACCTTAAAAATCTTTAGTTAATTCTCAACATGACTTCATGCCATATGTCAAACATTGTATAAAATGCTGTATCTCTTAAATGCCCTTAATTCAGAAAATCAGCCTAAATGGTATATACATAGTGAATGATTTCCTATCCTTAGCCTACTTTGTCGTAGCACAGTAAAGTCTTTCTTTTGACTCTGCCTTTGCCTTGTCTGTGTGGTCAGATCGTCCTGGAGCCTGGGGTCATACAGGACGTCCTGTCTGCGGGGAGCCACCTTCAACTGCTGGAACTCCTGGGCCTTTGCTCGCACTACCTCATCCAGGTAAGCTCACCAGGCCAAACATACTGTAGTTTGGTTACACAACATAAACAGAATAAACACCCTTTGGACAGGCACAAATATAATAAATATTGTAAAAATAGACTCAAATGGTGCTATATTATAGATTAATCATTAGATTGACAAATTAGTCTTGCCTATAGATTTTTCCTAGACCTACATTGTCAGGAAACTAACTTGATCTGGCTTCTCAAGCTACACACTAGAAAATATGTGATACATATGTGATATGTTAAATTTACTACTACTACTACTGAGATAACTTATTACGATATGATTAGGTCACTGTTTGCCCCTAAGTATGCCCTACATTTACACTAGACATAACAAGCCTAACCCGCCTATTAGAGCACTACAAACTAATCATTCACTCATACATGAGCAAGGTAGGTGAAGTGTGAAGTCGACTTTTGAGTTGGTTATTATGTGCAACCCTTTGTCGTGCTGCATCTATAACATACACTTAACCTGTTATATTTGAATATACAACTTTAACTATACTGTCTATTGAGATCCATAACCTGATTTGAAACAACATCCCATTGTGGGATGTGGTTTCAGCAAAAGTGTGTATCTTTACCCCCTAACTGGGCCACCTTGCTGTTAATTCATTGTTTTTTCACACTGAGATGTTACAGTGAGGACAGACAGTCATGCTGCCGTCCTTTGGTGCAGGGCCAGATGCTGCAGAAGGCGTAGAGAAATCGGGTTAAGGATGTTGCAAAATCGCTTGTGTTACATAATACATGGTCCTAAGAGATTTCCCAGATCATTCTACATTGTATATATGTACAGATGTATGCAGAAACACAGTAGAAATATATTAGCAATTACACAGCTATCACATATTTTTATTCATCAGCTAGTATCACAGATAATTGTTTAAATATACTGTATTAAAAATACATCCCCCAAAAGACCTATAGTATAACTCAAGACAGCTATTGGCCGCCATCTGGTGGCTGCTGGGCTTAAATGCATATAGTTGGTATGAACGGGTCAGTAAAATCTACACCCTATGCTTCAAGATGTCAACTGAAATATATTTCTCACCTCTCCTCACCTCCTTACCTCTTTCTCACCTGTGGTTCATTCATGGCAGCGATGATATAATTACAAGTATTAGACTGTGGATATTGACTGTTTACATGATTTTTTTTTCTCTTTTTTATTTGTGAAATTTTACAATATAAGTATACAAATTGATTCTTGATTGAAATGACAAAGGTTAATTTACTTGGTCTACTTGTATTATTAATCTTTAATTATCAATATTCTTCAAGAGGAGGTCCTCAGATACTGTATATGTGCATGCGTATGTGTTGTGGTTAGTATTTTAAATGGCCAGAAGATGGCAGTGTTATTCTACTAGAGTCCCATGTGATTTTTTTTTTTTTTCTTAAACCGTTTCTTCTTCACTTTCTATTTAAATTTCCTACCCATTTTGTTAGTTCTCCTATAAATGTAATTGTAAAATAGTACACTTCACCCACCTTCCTTTAGTAGCTTATTCAGTGCAGCATTGTGTTATCTTACAATATCCCTGCAGCTTTTGCATTCTACAGTGCATGTTTGCTTCCTGTAGGAACTAAGCAGTGTAAATTACCTGGAGCTGTACCGCATGGCTGACCTCTTCCACCTGCCTGCCCTGGAGGAGGCTGTCGTGGGCTTCCTGGTGGAGCATCTCTCTGAGTTGAGCCAGAGTCGACAGGACGAGGCCCTGCAGCTGCCCTACCGCCTACTCCGGGAGGTCCTGAAAAGTGACCGTCTCACCTCACTCAGCGAAGATGACATCTGGAAGGTAAACTTATACAGGATACGTTTATACAGTAAATCAATGTCCACTCCTCTTTATCCTTTACACAATTAACGACTAGACTAGAGTAATAGTAGAACAGAATATAAACTTGAGCTTTAAGTACTTTAAAGATGTTAAAGTAATGTAATATTTTGGTGAGAAGTGGGAAACCATCACATCTGCATACGAGCCTGTGCAAATTATATCTTGGTGTAAAAAAGCAGTCAGCACAGTATAACACACCTAGAGACGCAGGGTAGAAAAACAGCGCTCAAAGCAGGCAGACTAATAAGTAACAAATTAAACTCTGCCATCTGTAACTCATGCTGTTTGTTTATATTGCTGAGGATATGACGGAGAGGTAGTGTGTGTGTGATCGACTCTTCACTGGTCTGGGTGTGTGTGAATATGCATGGCTGATGAACTGCAGAGTGTGAAGAGATTGTGGAGTAAAAAGCGGCCAGTGCAAGGTAGGGTTTTGACTGTTCATTTGCACCAATCAGCCCCCCCTCCCCTGTCCCTCTCTCCTCGTCTCGGTGTCTCTCACCCCTTCTCTCTGATTAGGCCCACCGCGGCTCCATCAGGGCCCCAATCCCCCAGCTGTCACTCGGCCGGCCGTCTGATTGAAAACAATCAGGCCTCTGATGGCACAATTACCCTGACCCTTTAGCCAGCCGCCGCTGCCATAATCAGCCTCTGATTAGGCTGCTTTGGGCCTCCTTCACTTCACCCAGAAGGTTAATTTGGCCATCAGACGGAAGCAAACGGCAAACCTCGTCCCAAAGTGTGGAGGCGGAGGGAGTGGGCACAATATACCAAACTGATATAGCCCAGCTGTCAATCATCGTCAGGGAGAGTTTTCTTAGACTCTCTCACATGCTCTCAGGAAATCACATTTTCTACAGCTTTGTTTTCTGTGACTAGGTGAGTGAAAGCCTTTTCAGCCCCTATGGGCCTTAGGCAGGGCACAACAGCCTGGTAGTCACCAGACTGAAAGAGAGAAACACTTATATACGACTATTTGCTCTCACATTCTTTCACTGGACCATTAGGACACAAGCGTGTCTTTAGATGGCATGAGTAAACCAGAATGCTCAAAGAAAACCCACTCTAACATAGGGAGGACATACAACCTCAATTCCTCATTGTCGTGTTGAATATGACACCCACAAATGACCCTCCCAGTTTAATTTAGCAGATTTCACGTCATCCTTTGCTTCCTCTTCTTGTGTTGTCCCTCTTTTACACACATACACACACACACACACACACTTGCATAGCCATAGTCCTAACACTTTCAAGAGCGTAAGGGGAAAGCAGGGAAACGGAGTTGATTTATTCTGTGCCTTGAGGTAGTTGCATGATGCTGCATGACCTTCACAGTCAGCTGCTGTAGCACACACACACACACACACTGTCATAGAAAGGAGGAGAGAGAAAGTGAGGAGAAAGTGAGAGAGAGAGAGAGAGAGAGAGAGAGAGGGGAGTGTCACCCGTACCATAGAAGAGAGGATTTGCGTGTTTGTTGCATATTTCCACCTTTAGAGTGGATTAGAGTGGGGAGTGGAGAAAGGTGGCTTTGTTTGGGTTGAGATAATGTATGCGCCATACACTATTGGCTTCTGCTGTGAGTTCTGTCAAGCTCTCCCTGTATTCAAAACAGTGTACCACCTGTTTCCTTTACCTCCACAAAGTTCAGAGTAACTTCTCTGTTGGTGCACAGATGATACAGCTTTCCTCTTAATCATATCAAGTAATCCCACCAATAATCAAGCTATGTGGAAAGTTCTTACAGAGGGATTGGGAGTTTTGACTTTGAAAACAATACATTACCCAATTACCCAAAGCCATTTTTTATAATCTCTAAATAAGTAAAGTATGTTTGTTATAAAGTGGGCAGTAGAACTTGCAATAGTTCTTGTTCTATGATAGTAATTTACTAGTAACAAAGCTGCAGTGACAGAGTACAATGTTTTGCACGTCGAAAAATATTGATCCAGCTGGAAGACAGTTACAACTCACTTTGAATGTTGCGATTAATAAATGCTATGAATTTGTATTACTTCATGGCCCTTTTCTGATTGTTTATGTCTATTTGTTTCACCAGTTGGTTGTGTTGTGGCTTGAACACGACTGTCGCTACCAGTACACTGAAGATCTTTTACAGCACGTGAGATACGGCCTAATGGATGTCCCCACGCTCCATCATCTTGCTCGAAATCACCCCCTGGTCCAGTCTAGTCCCACTGCTGCCGCCCTGGTGGAAGAAGCCTTGGACTACCACCATGCTACTTATGCCCAACCACTACAACAATCTGCCAGAACTAGACCAAGATTCCAGTCTTTAACACTATACATTGCTGGTGGAAGAAAGCGTGAAGTTAGCCGAGTGCGTGAGCTAAGATACTTCAACCCTGCCGCCCAGGATCACGTACGGGTAGCAGGAGGGTCCAACTGGAGTGAACTAGCACCCATGCCTACTGGAAGGAGCCACCACTGTGTTGCTATGATGGGGAACTTTCTTTTTGTGGTAGGTGGGGAGGTGGAGCATGCAACAGGGAGGACATGTGCCGTAAGGACTGCCTGTAGGTACGACCCCAGAGGAAATCGCTGGACTGAAATTGCACCTATGAAAGTTTGTAGAGAACATTTTGTCCTGGGAGCTTTGGGGCAGTACCTGTATGCTGTAGGGGGCAGGAATGAGCTGAGACAGGTGCTGCCCTCCGTGGAGCGCTACTGTCCCAAAAAGAACAAGTGGATGTTTGTCCAGCCCTTTGACCGATCACTTTCCTGCCATGCTGGGTGTGTGGCTGATGACCTGCTCTGGATTTCAGGTATTAAAATAAAAAATATCCAAGGTGTTAGATTTAATATTGTTAAAAGGGGAGTTGTGAAGATGTTTCAAAAATACAACACTGAGTTTATTTTCATCGCATGACACATCAGGGATTTGTGTAAGTGATGGAATTTCCTCAACAAAGCTCTTAACTTCAGAGTCTGTTTAATAACAAAAGATAAGCCATTATCGCACTGGCAAAAAACATATTTTTTTTAACTTAAATAAATGTTACACTTTTGCAAAGCAGTTAGTAAAGTTGTAGAGACCTGAGATTAATTTGTTTGAGTAAAAAATAACTAGTTTGTACATTTCTCTTTTGCAGGTGGAGTGACAAACACAGCCCAGTACCAGAATCGTTTAATGGTCTATGATCCTGAACAGGTAACTATATATTTTAGCTAATTTCAGTGGCAAATGGAGAAGTTATGAGGACTTACATTACATACAGAAAGACTGGACCACCCAATCTCCACTCTAACACCCCCTGACAAATCAAAGAGGATAAACGAATGTCTTTATGTAGGCTACTGGCCATATTAAGTTATGCAATCTTTATACATATTGCAGACAAAATTCATATCCTTTGCATCATTTATTTTTATATATATGGGCAGCGGGAGGTATGCCAAGATTTGGTAAAGCATTTTGTACCTGAACTACATTAATATTATGCTATAATGAGACTATGGAAAATTAATCGAGACCTTCTGTTCATAGTGATGAATTACACAACATGCAGGTGTCAAGAGCCTGCTAATTGATTTTTGTAACATATGGAAATTATTAGAAACGCATTTTAGAGAAACATTAAACGTATGTGAAAATTGAATGGGAAGAATGTGAACAGCATACCTTGAAATATACACAATTTCTTATCACCCATTGTAAAAGTGTTAGAGACACCTGTCATCTCTCCAAATAGAGACAGTAAAACATAATGGATTTAAAGTAAACTGAAGAAAACTATTATCTTTGTTGTCTCTTTTCCACAATATTACTAAATGGGCATAAGAACAACCAAATCGTAAAAGGGTATGGTTTAGTATGCAAGAGAGGTTGACCTATAGTAAATTAGCAGCTTAGTTTTGAACTGTGAAGGGGTACTATGAAAAATTTAAAAAGAAAACACTTTCAAGATGCATACTTGTATAGTTATTTTAGCTAAAAAGTACTATATAACACAAGAAATGCATAGGCTACCATTTAATTACAAAAGGCGTGATTGTTATACTGGTGCCTTTATGTGCACTATCCAGGACTCACTAATGGAATGCATGAAGCTTTGTGTTTGTGTACGTATATGAGCCAGCTGCTAAAGATGCTTGGATCTTGTTAAGGCCGTATATAATGTGGGGGAGTGTATATACGCTTAAGGTGCACCTCCATATGGGTCTGTGTTTGTACACGTCTGTGAGGAAGGGAAGTGAGGGAACGAACCAAGGAACCAGCGGAAGAAAAAAGTAGGGAGAGAGAGAGGGAGCATCTCATTTGTATTCACCGCGGATCTACATTCACCTGCCAGAGCAACAGCAACCCCCCACCCACTCTCCCCTCAACAGATGGCCACCCGTCAGCTCCCAGCAGACGCACACACATTCCCTGCCTCAATCAAGCGCACCCTCTCTCTCCCGCTCTCACACGCGCACATACACCGACATAGAATAAGCTTCGGCACACTTAGTGAAATGAGCAGGGATCCTCGGTGTAAAATGGAGTGGCTGAAACATATGATTAGAAATAGGGAGGGAAGTCATTAGTAGAGACCACAGCTCTAGTGTCACGTTATTTATCTAGCACTGAGCATACATCAATTACCCATGCATGGATCTGCTTAAATATTAATCTTCTTATTCATCGTTCCTCTTCCCCCCTACCACCCCTATGTTCCTCTCTCACTGGCTTCTTTGCACTACATCTCACCTCTTCCATCTCATCCTTCTCTCTTTCTATCACTCCATCTGCTTGCCTTGCCCCATCCATCACTCCTGCATTGTGTCCAGGACCAGTGGTTGGCTCGCAGTCCCATGTTACAGAGGCGAGTGTACCACGTCATGGCGGCGGTGAGGAGGCATCTCTACGTGCTAGGCGGGAATGATTTGGACTACAACAACGACCGGATACTGGTCAGGCACATCGACTCGTATAATATGGACATGGACCAGTGGACACGCTGCTCCTTTAGTCTGCTCACAGGTGGGAATAAATCAAAACAGTATAAAGTATACAACATTAACTTACAAAAATAAAAGGAGCTCTGCAGTAATATTTGCACCCCCTCATACTTCAGCAGATTTGTGGATTTGGGCCACTGGAACAATTTTTCATTTAATGTCATTTAACTTAACTCACATAAATATCAGTTTCTTTTTCACTTTTTACAATCTTCTATTCATGTTTTTCAAGGGTGCAAATGTTAATGACTGGTTCGGCATGTTACAACTCAACACATGCTAAACAGGACAACACAATTATTTTACAATTTGCCAAATCATTTTACAGTCCAGTTCTTTATAATGAAGTCCCATTACCATGTATTTGAAAACACACAGCCACACACTCAACGACAGTGGGTTTTTTTTTTTATGTGAACCTTCGCCCTCCAATCTCTAAAGTTCACTACAAAGTTACTTGTGGGCCCTTTACCTCATTTCTCCTGCTCTTTTGCCCTCCCGGGACGTGAAAGTGATATTGTGAAAATGCCCTGAGCTCAGCAGACTGCAGCACTGTGTCATCTCTGCCCTCCTCAGGTCAGAACGAGTCCGGCGTGGCGGTTCATGATGACAGGATCTATGTGGTGGGAGGCTACTCCATTTGGACCAACGAGCCTCTGGCATGCATTCAGGTGAGACAGAGCTTCTCTATTTGGACAGTTTAGACACTTGAGGGTAATCTGATAAATTGACACAAGCTCTGCTGTTTAGAGTCTAATGATAGTGCAGCCAGTGTTTTTGATCCAATTTAGGCTCACAGTGTTTCAGTGCAAGTCACTAATAACTAATAACACGTTATCAGCTGAGGTTGCGTCATGATGTAAATCCAAGTGAAGTACAAGGCTAGACCAAACGAATTCAAATGATCACCGGTCCAAATTCACTAACGCTCATTCCAAGTTTTCATTTCATCTTCAAAATGAGTAAACAAACTAATGAGTCAAGCTCCACCTTAAACAGATGACATTACATAACACAGACAATAATAATGCTTACACACATTTACTACATAGGGGCAAAGTTGTGTCACAAATTTAGTCAACACATTCTTCTCTTGAGGATGTGGGAAGACACCGACATAAGCAACAAAAGCACACAAATTTTATACAAATGTACTTTGTGTACATCAGAATTAGTTAATCAGTGTAAGTAAAGTGTATTTACAAAGCTCAGAAAAAGCACTAAAACAAATACAAAGCATCAAATACAAGCAGAAAAAAAATCAATAAATCTGTAAAAATGTGGATTTTTTCCCCCCCCAGGTACTAGATCTTAGTACAGAGGGCAAGGAGGAGGTTTTCTATGGACCAACACTGCCTTTTGCCTCTAATGGAATAGCCACCTGTTTTCTTCCTGCTCCGTATTTCACCTGCCCAAACCTACAGACGCTGCAAGTACCCCATCACAGAATTGGTGCTGTCTAAACCACTGCTGAAAGTCTCACTAAAAGACTATACCCACATATTGACTGAACATTACTATGTTTGAAACTAGCACACATGTTACATTTATCTAACTTGAATTTCTTATGCTACTGTATAAGGCAAGCTATAGGAGACTCTGAAACAAGCAAGCAAATTTTCCCAAAGCCCAAGGTACCAGTTTTTAAAGAACAGTCAAAATGCAACAGGCGTTTAAAATGTACAGGAAAAAGGATCAACCTTGAATCTGGTAAAGAATACGCTGTTTGAGCTTCTTCACTATTCACAGCCCATACAAACTTGTGGGTAAGGCAAGCCATTATAGGGCTAAAGCTTTTTAAAAATGATATAGATTATATAACTACTTACTACTCTGTAGGTCCTGTTAAATTATAAAGCTCTGCTGTTGAAAACATTTTTGTTGTGCACTTTAAGGAGCTATTGGTACCAAGACTGACACAGTAAGAAAAATATTGCTTTAAGTGACTGCTTTGTTTGTTGCTTATTGGGTGAAAGTCATCTATGAGTGTGTTTTAAATACTTTTATACACTGGACCTTAAACTGGTGAAACTGATGTGAATGTCTGCTTGTTGTCATCCAGATCATTTTGATTTCTTATTATTCCCAAATGTATACAGAATACAGTACTGTGTAAAGATTCTAAGCAGATTTGGACAATGTTGTCAATATGGAATTTAATTAATCTATGAATATTTTGCGAAATATCAGTAGTGGGCCATAAAGAAATGTCTCTCACTCAACACGTTACAATTGAGTCATGAACATAATGATATTTTCATAAAAGCTTTTATTTTGGACTCGTAAATCTACGATTGAGTTCTTGTCATAAATAACCTACTATTGTTTGACTTTGTGTCTTTTGCACAGTACTGTATCCAATGTCAAGCTCATTCCACTTTTGTTGTTTTACTACGAACAAAATGTGATCTCAGCACCTTTCCTTATTTGTCCAAATACTGTAAGTGTGAAAGATTATGTGAAAAGATACCCAAATAAACATCCTGCATTATACAGGGCAGTGTAAAGACTTATGTCTGGTATTGCAGAGATGAATGGGGGGCTCTAGTGTAGTTTAAAGAACTCACCACTACATATACCAACCACCACAGAAATATTATTTGGCAAGGGCATATCTTTAATCAACTCCTATCTTAAAGGTGCATTGTGTAACATTTTGGTGGACGGTCCATCACCTGCACTAAGCCAAATTAAAATGAAAGGAAATGAGGTCCTAATTAGTGTGTCTGAATACGCGAGTGCACCTCCAGTGGCACCAGCACCAAAGTTTGAGAATCACTGTAATAGAAAACTGAACATTAATTTATGCTTCACCTCCATTGTGAGTCTTCTCTCCCCACAACCTCTGATAGTGTTGGAGAGGAGGAATGTGGCGTGGCAGAGAAAGCACAGATGAAGGGATGCATTGCAGTTTGATGAGGCTGGAAAATGACTAGCACTGACAGAAAATGGGGCCGGGTGATTGTGGGAGACAGGAGTGAGACTTGGTGTGATTAGGTGCAAACTAAAGTCGGATTGCGAGAGATTGCTGTGACTTGGCAAGGCGAGAGAGAAATGGAACAAACAGTTCTCTATAGAGGCAACTCCCTTCTTTAGGCTGCTTAAGATTTAGGGTTCGCCCACATCTCAGCAAATTTGTAGTTGATTAAAATAGCTCATACTCCTAATGTGTAAAAATATTATCTGTTTAAAAATGTGTTTATTGTCCTAGTACATTTCATTTTATTTTTGCATTTTTACTTTGATTATATGATTAATGTATTTTACATCCCTATTTGCATTCACTATGAAATATAAGAATGCACACTACCAAGTCAAAGATGTATTTCATGGACATTTTTATTATTTGGTTTAAATAATAATTACTATTTAGATTATGCACATTATATACAATGTTTTTCACTTATGAGCCATGATTTCTCACATATACTAGTTATATCATCCCAGGAGCAAGTAATATCCATAGCATATGTTTGGAGGAAGTCCCTCAGAGATCCACAAAATCGCAAAAAGCCCAGTATGACTAACAAGAGATTTTCAGGGCTGGCACAGAGTCCTGGAGCTAATACTTTTCAGTCCTCTTCCAAACTTGTTATTTCCGCTTGCCCACTCTCTCCGAGAAGACACAGCAACTTCTTATAGGCACTCCTGTTAGACACACAAATTGTCATCATTTTCAAATAGAAAAAAGAAAAGAGTAGGGAGCCATTGCAATTTTCTAGTTCAGCTTGTGACACCTTCCAAGACGTCTAGACAATTTAAAAATAGTTGATAGCCATGAATACTCTCTGCATGGCTTTCAAGATATGATTCATGTGCATCGTGCTCACCTCAGCGTTGTGTTCCTGCCCAGCCCTCGCTTGCGTTCAGTGTTTCTCAGACTCAGAGACAGGTTGGGGATGAGAGCTTGAACCACAGCAGGATCTAAGACAGCCACCGTTTCCAGGACACTGTACACCTGCCTGTCATAGACCCCCTCATTCTCCTCCACAAATGACCTGAGCGAAGAGAAAAGAAAATTAAGTTATTTCTCTTTTTTGTATTGCCATTTTTGGTCAGAGATTAATCCTATATATTCAGGAAACAAGTTTTAGTCAGACACCAGTTGGTCGCAAGACAGACACATGAGATGTTACAATAACGCTATACTGTTAGATTACAATATAAAAGCTTTAATAAGAACAGAGTTGTAAGCTGCATTTTGCATAGTTCCACTGCTTTGTTATTGCACCATTCAAAAATCAGAGAGGTATTGACAAAAATGAATGTATTCATATTTTTAGTGTGTATCCCGATGATATTCAGTCGATATGATGTCAATCCAAATAAGCTAAAATGTATTAATTGAGTTTTAACTATCAGACTCTTGTGAAATGAAAATACACACACAAGTGCAGAAATCTCTCTTTATACCCTTATTTATAAGCTCAAAGAGGATTCAATGGATCACAGGGAAGACCTGGATGAAGTTAACTCGAGGGACAAACCCAAAAGCACAACGACCATCTAAATCAGATAACTTGAACTTGAATCCACCTGAGAGTGATAACACTAGATATTCACTGCACACTCTCTTACTTTATATATTAAACTGCTTCAGGCAGTATAGAGCTATGCAAATCTCATACAGGTGTAGGCATTTATTGCTAGACATTATTGTCAATTACCGCAAGACAGTGATCATCTGCTCACACGGTCCCTCTGCAGATGCAGCAGCACAGCGCTCCACTACAAGCTGTAAGGCATCTGTGCTCGTCGTTCTCACTGAGCAAACACCAAAAACACCAACAGAAGAGAGATATACAATTAGTCTGACTCATAAAGATAGTTGAACAATGAACAAAGTTGGCAAAGATGAGATTATGATAAAGATAAAAAAGGAAAGATGTTGCTATGCCAGCAAAAGCAATATTCTTGTATCATGTTATGGATTGGTCTTTCAAACATGCTTTGATTAATGTGTCATAAATAAAAGTCTTGAATCCTTTTGTTGGCCTTGCTTAAAATACTGATTAATGTTTATTTAGGCACGATGTAAATAACACAATATGAAACAATATTCTTGGTATTACTAAGTAGGTATTTGTATGATTCCATTCAACAGAGTGAATGCTCACGTCTGTATTATTGTGCAGCTTCTTCTGATGTATTATAACGTTACCTTGAGCTTCACTGACAATCATCAAACTGCGGAGAACGGAGGGTAAGGGAAGAGTTAGTAGCGCTGCATCTGTGTCTCGATTTCGTCTCAAAAGCTCCCAAAGAAACATCAGAACTGATGCTAAACGTGGAGGTGGTGTGTAACCTTTGAACTGGAGAAAACTCTCACTGAGGAAAAAAGAAAAACTAAGTAAAATCACACAGACCAGTATTTTTATTTTTATTTTTTTTAAGATATGCGCTTCTCAAGAATGAAATATTGTGACATGTTTCTTCTGCATTTGTAAAAGTGAACATATATAGGACTTGCCATAGCACTTCCAGGATGGTTCTCCGCAGCGTTGCTCCTCGTGGGGTTGGGTTGGACTCACATGCACTCAGAAGCACTGGGTGATTGGCAATGGCCCCGATAGAAGGGGATGGAGGAAGGAAATGGTCAAGGTACCTGCGTGTAACAGAGCGCAGCTGCTGCTTGAGGTATGCACCCTGTGACTGGGACATACTAGATGCCACCGACAAACCCTATGAGAAATTAGGTTTGAATATGTGGCTTACATTTAAGATGTATGTTTTTATTAACACATTTCCTCCTGTTAAATTCAAAATATAGCCACCATGACTATGAAACTTTTACCAAAAAATTATATTTAATTTATGTTTTAAGAACAATTTAGACTTAGGTTAGAAATACATCAAGAAATGAAACTTATAAACACTTATACAATAAACTTATATAAGTGATTACAAAACAGTAATTGAGCTAGAACTAGATAAGAACTAAAGAACATAATATATATATTTTTTTACCTGTAAGTACAGTGGAAGGCTGTCCCTTAGTGCTTTGTCTTGCAGCGTGACATTGTGTGGAAGTAGTAGTCCGTCAACAATTCGAAACAACAGCTGCTGGGCTTTTGATGTGGCCAACAGGGGGCTCCAGTGCTTCACTATGCAGCCTGGATCACAGAGATGAAATGTCAAACAATGCTTTAATGGAGCAACATTATATAGTTATAACCCAACACAGGATGAAACAGGTCTGTATTAAAGTAACCGTAAACATACCAACGGCCCAGTAGGTGAGCTGCAGAGCCTCCTGGTTTTTGCTGACTAATGACGGTTTAATGTGTTTGAATATATCTCCCATGTAGTCCAAAGCTCTTGTGATCATGGCTGAACGCTCAGAGAGGGCCTGCATCCTGCTATAGGCAATACCTACAGACTGGCAAACATGGAAAAGAGAGATTCAATTTGAGAATTTTGGCATCAAAATGATCAATTAATTACATTTAATTTAATTAATAAATATAAGAGAGCTTGAAATTTAAGTCCTTTCATTTATAATTTTTTTCTTCTGAATAGGATTTGGGTGATACCTTCACAAAGAGCTCCAGGGCTACATTGGGCTCTATCTTGTTGGGTGTGGGCTGTAGTCCGGCCTTCTGCAATAGACTATCCACTTCAGGGAGCCTCAGTACAAGCCGGGTCAACTCGCACAACTGTTCCTCCACTGCTCTGGCTGAAAACCAAAAAAAAACCAAAACAAAATAACTTAGCTATAGGAACAAAAACAACTAACTTCTGAAAGCAAAAGTTTACCTGTTTTGGTGTCAGTTCCATCTTGGTTTTTGTGAAGATGTTGTTGCAACATACAGCGAAACCAGGCCCTCACTGACAAACTTATACCGGAGCCAGATGATCCAGTGCTGGACTCATGGCTGAGAGATGCCACTACCTCACTGTACGGATTAGATGAAATCAGTTATTACAATAGAACACAGGAAGTCATCTGCATTTAAGGCCAGACCTTGACAATGCCTGATCTCATTTGATCTGGTTAATCCTGAGATGGGAGACCACTGAGAATACCAGGTGCCATAGTGGACAATGTTGTTGTGTTGTGTTCTTGGGCAAGACACTTCACCCAAATTGTCTAGAATGTGGTGATGCGTGCACAGGTGACTGATGGTGGTTGGAGGGTTAACCTTCTGTCAGTCTAACCCACGGCGGCTACAATAGCAGTTTACCTCCACCAGATGTGTACTTCATTAATAATAAAATATAATACATTTTTCAGTGCACAAAAAAGCACAATCTAAATTATGTCTATATTAAAAAATAACAGTTTAAGTAGAATAAATGCAGTAACGACATGTTTAAAAAAAATTGTCGAGTGTCCTTGTTGTGCCTTGAAATTCAGGTACAGCCTCTTCATATCACTCAGCTGCGCAGTAGACGTCCTTTGAGCTTTCAACACTCACTTCCAGTACCCTTGAGTGTATTTTTAAGGATGCACTAGTTTCATATTCAGCTTAAGTATTACGCCCCACAGATGAAGGGCGCTCACTATCTAAATAAATAATTAAATGCCTTCACATATACCATTTGGACTGGTGCGGA
>KN481892.1:7873-32562 GCA_000787095.1 Periophthalmodon schlosseri | reverse complement strand
CACAGAACCCTCAAGCTCCCAGGGCTCCCAGGTAAAATTACCAAACTCGGCCCTACATATCAGCCCAAAATATTGATAGAGCTTATAGGCATAATTTCCTCTGGATCCTAAACAATTGGTATCAGCATCGGCCATGGAAAAAAACATATCAGTTTATCTATATTTATTATAATACGTTTGAAAGTGATAGTTGAAATGAACAGATCCATAGAGCAGTGTTGGATGTTGTTGTGAAGGCTGCAGTAACATGCTTTCTATTCACTCGATGTTACACATCACATTTATCTTGGAAAAAGTGTTTACTCATAGACGCATAGATGAATTCACATTAGAGACTGACCGATGTGGGTTTTTTCATGTCCAGAGCCATGGACGGCCCTCTCAAACTGCATAAGAGAGCTGTGCAGTTTTTTGCAGTGTTCTCTTCACACTTAAGTGTTCAAATAAACTTTTACGCATTGGCTAAAAAGTCCAAATAATGGCCACCAAGTCTATCGGTAATTCACATATCATAGGCATGTTTCTGTTTGTGCAAGTTTTCCAACATAATCAAAACTAAAAACGCATTACATGTGCACTGCCATATTTAAAAAAAAAACAACAAAATTCTTTGTAGATAAATTGGTGTCACTCAGCAGGTCAGCTCTGGAGATTTAATTGTTGCTTTGTCAAAGTCTAACTGTATGAGGAAAACAGATTTAGATGGTCAGCAGTATGGAATCAGCTGTCTGGTAGTACACGGCAAATAAATAGTAGATATTCTTTTAAAAAGAAAAATGTATGAATGAAATGTATGGAGGATGATTGGAACGATGTTAATGTTGTTATGAATGAATGATATAATTGTTATGTAATCAGGAAAGTTAATGTTATAGCATGATTTTATACCTTTTAATAGACCCCAGGAAGACTAGCGACCACTTTGTGGAAGCTAATGGGGTTCCAAATAAATAAATAAATAAACAGTAGAGTAAAAACTAGGAATACATTAATCCAACTTTTTCAGGTCCAACAGCGATACTTGTGCTTTGAGTATCTGTTGTATCTAATGTTACCCAATATCAAGCGATACCAGGTGACTTACTGTTCTTAAAACTGGTTGAACATGTCAAAATTGCACCTAAAATGCTACAAGTTGTTATATGAGCCTATTATAGTGACTCCAAACCAGCTGAAAATAACAGAAAACAGACAAACAAACTCCATTAAAATACTCATTAATGAATCCCCATCTTCAAAATTTAGTATAATTTTGAAGATGGAACACTTATCTCACCCACCAAACGATCTTCATGGTGAGCTCCATAAACTTGGCTGTTCTGTTTTTATTGCCGTTGGTCTACAGTAATAATGACATGGTGTGAAAGTAACATCCAAATTCATCCTGATGTTTTTAAAGGTGAACGGTGGAGGGTCCATCACCTACTTCTCTCTATGGAGGTGCAATTATTGCAATGCTTGTAATGTTCCATAGTATGACTTATTTATCTCTATGGAAACAAGCTGGTGATGCTACAGGGCCAAGTTACAGGTCAGATCTGTGGAGGGGCGAGTTCACTCAGCGTAAGAATGCTTGTTTTAAGGCAATTAAAATATATGTAATAAATATATGTAGTAAATGCAAGATGGATCAAGTTAAATGACATACTGAGGAACTTTCCAGACAAGATAATAACATCTCCATGGAGAAAAGTTACATAGTGCACCTTTAAGTATTGTTATGATATTTGTTGTGAAAATATACATGTTTTTGTCTTGCAGTGAGGTCCAGTTTGTTGTTCTTCAAAATGTGGCTACCATGACCATCAAGAGGAGGGTAAGCTATTCATTCAATAACATACTACTTTACATGCAGACACTTTATCATCAATAACTGCATTTAATTTAACTATTTAAATGTCCTATATTACACAAAATTGACTTTTTGTGAGCTTTAAGCCATGTTATAATATTATTATCTCATCAAAAACATGCCCGGAGTTGTGTTTTGTTTCATTCACACATGTTTGAGTAACCTTTTATTATTAGTCTGTCTACATCTCCAATGTTCAAAATGCTCTGTTCCACCTTGTGATGTCATGAAGCAGTAGTTTTCTGTTTAACAGCTCCTTTTACCTTTAGATCTTTAGAGATTGGCAATTCCAGAGCTGAAATGAGCCAAATGATTCTAGTGAAGGTGTATGGAATTTAAAAACACAGTGGAGCACTTTCTGTATTACCACATGACATCACAAGGGGCAACAGAGTGTTTTCTGTTTGAGAGAAGAACTCAGCCTAAATATGCAGGGTTTGTGTGTTAAACATGTGTGAATGAAACAAAACACAACTCCAGGTATTTTTGTGATGAGGAAACAACATAACATAAATCAGAACCTAGCGTAATACAGGCCCTTTAAGACTGTAGTATAAGACTGAAGTATTTAGTGCAGGGCTGAGTGATTAATACAACTTTAATCAAACTGAGAGCCATTTGTTTCTAAGCACCAATGATCAGCTTGGGTCTTTTTAATGGAGAGGTTTACAGCCAATCCTCTGTCAGTGAAAGCATTGTGATTAGATGCAAAGTTAACGATGAAAGCCATTATAATTTGTTTTCAATAAGAAATTGTAAAATCAAATTGAGAATCTGAATTGCTCAATAAAAATAAAACAAGTTATTTATGTATTTATTTTTGCCACACAGTCTAATCTTTTGTTTCTTTCTTTCAGGGGATGTTTGAACCATACCTGAAGAGTTTTTACATTCGCTCCACAGACCCGACACAGATCAAAATCCTCAAGGTTTGTCCTCACTTTAGTTTACTTACATACATAATTAAAGAGGACATATTTTAACAGATTAGTGTATTCTGGTGATAAACATTTATAATCACACCTGCACCTGTTTTAAGTGTTTAAATGGACCTGTGCAGCTGTTGTTATGGTTTTGTTTGTATTGTCTAAACAGGGCACTCATGAAAAAGAGAGTCTGGTTTGCTCATTGGGCTTTCCCTGATAAATAAATGAAATGAAATATTATGCAAAATTACACAAAATTGACTCTTGTGAACTTTAAGCCATGTTATAATGCTGTTTACTCCTCAAAAACATACCTGGAGTTGTGTTTTGTTTCATTCCCACATGTTTGACTAATCCTGCATTATTCTGTTGACATCTCCAAAGCTCAAAATGCTCTGTTCCACCTTGTGATGTCATGAAGCAGTTGTTTTCAAGTTAACAGCTCCTTTTACCTTTCGTTCAGAGATTGGCAGGGCTGAAATGATTCAAATGATTCTAGTGAAGGTGTATGGAGTATGGAGCACTTCCTGTATTACCACATGACATCACAGAGTGTTTTCTGTTTGAGAGAAGAACTTAGCTTAAATATGCAGGGTTTGTGTGTTAAACATGTGTGAATGAAACAAAACAAAACTATTGGTATGTTTTTGATGAGGAAACAACATTATAACATAGATCAGAAAATTGCGTAATATAGGCCCCTAAGCTAAATGTGTTGTTTTTCAGCTGGAGGTTCTCACCAATTTGGCAAATGAAACCAACATCTCCACTATTCTCCGAGAGTTTCAGGTAAATGTAACTTTAAACCAAATATAATGGCCTCAAGTCACTGTCTTGGTCTATGTCTCAGTGACGACTAAAGCCACAGTAATTCACCATAACAATTATAATAATCATGCTGCTCTTTGTGTTGTGTTCAGACGTACATTAAAAGTATGGATAAGGACTTTGTGGCGGCAACCATCCAAGCCATCGGCCGCTGTGCCACAAACATCGGAGAGGTGCGGGACACGTGTCTGAACGGACTGGTGCAGCTGCTGTCCAACAGAGACGGTGAGAGACCAAACATAATGTAGCGTTCTGGTGTAAGGAAACATGCAGAATTTCTTGTGGTTGTTTATTTTCTGAACACAAGGACTACTGTAGGCCGTAACCCACACCAAAACAAGAACAAAACAACAGCAGACTCAACTCACTAGAGCCAGTCTCCAAAACAGACCAGTAACTGACCATAGAACCTCACCTCAACTCACTAGAGCCAGTCTCCAAAACAGACCAGTAACTGACCAATAGAACCTCACATCAACTTGTCGCCATAGCAACCAAGTGTCACATACAAAAGCAGTTACATTAACAACAACAATAAACAGTTACAAGAACAACAAAAGGTGTCAACTCTGAACTAAACACAAAATATCAGATCATTATAATAATAACAGGGACGTATTATGAAAAATCAACTTTGATGAGCTTTTAGCCATGTTATAATGACTTTCCCTCATTATAAACTTATTCAGTTGGGGCGGCTAGATTCATTGCAATCTAATCGAAATTTGAATGGACACATTCAAGTACCATAATTTCCACCACAAACAACAAAATATTGTGCATAAAAACTGACAGTATACAACAGCATTTCTAAAGTTTTTGGGTGGAGGGTCGGGCACCTGCTTGTTTTCATGGAGATGGTATTGCATTCTTTCTGTAAGCGAGGTCGCCTGTCCACAGATCTGACCTGTAACTTGTCCTGGTGGCGCCATCTGCTTAACAACATGTAAATAGACATGTTTCATGCTGTTGAAAAGTTCTAGGCAAGGAAATAACATCTCCATGGAGACAACCAGTTGACTCTCACCAGAAAAGTTACATAGTGCACCTTTAATAATAATTGTATTGTATTGTGACTTCAGTTTTAGCCGGAACATATTGTTTTAAATTGAGAAAATAAGATCAAGTGTTATTAATAATATAATGATGAAATGTGTACATAGTGTGACCTGTATTTTGCTCCCTGGTTTTTCAGAGCTGGTGGTGGCCGAGTCTGTGGTGGTGATAAAGAAACTGCTCCAGATGCAGCCGGAGAAACACAGCGACATCATCAAACACATGGCCAAACTCATCGACAACATACAGGTCTAAACACTGACGCATTACAGACTTAAGCGTTATTAGCCAACTGGGCTAAAGCTGGGCGGTTTTCATTATAGCTGTCAACAATTGCACATTGGGCACATCAAGACTGGGACTAAACTGGGACTAAATTCAGAACTAAACCTGAACTATACCAGGACTAAACCAGCATTAGAACAGGGCCAAACCAAGTCTACATCTGGGCTAAACCGGGCTCAAACCAGGACCATAATTTGACTCAAAGTTGTATTTTGAGGGATCCATGCATGTTTGAATAACTCAGCGTTGTCAGGAGGTCGTTTTAGATCAATATTGCAGGTTACAATGAAAAAAATATTACGGCTGTTTATTCGATTAATCGATTAGTCTACTAAACATTTTATTTAGATTTTAAGGATTTATATGAGACAACAGCAGAAAGAAGTTAGTGATTGAGTGAGCTGAAGATTTGGTATTTTTTGTATTTATATTGTAAAAAGGCATAGTTGTTTTTGCATGAACTCCCCCTACAGGTATAGTCTTGTGAGTGCAGTTTGGGTCAGATACATAGAGATACGTAATAGTTTTGAGAGCTTTTGCCACGCCCCCCATTTTAGTTGACTAATGGATTGGCAGGACATGTCTTTAGTCGAACAAGAATTTCTTTAGTCAACTACAGCCCTACAAAACATAAAGTAATGATCTCTATTTTTATTACAAAATATCAGAAGTATATTTTCAGTATATTTTGTGTTCTTTAATGACACAGGTTTTCCACTCTTCTGCTGCAGGTGCCGATGGCGAGGGCGAGTATCCTGTGGTTGATTGGAGAATACTGTGAACACGTCCCAAAGATCGCTCCCGACGTCCTGAGGAAAATGGCCAAGTCTTTCACAAACGAAGAAGACATTGTCAAACTACAGATCCTCAACCTGGCAGCGAAACTCTACCTCACCAACTCCAAACAGGTCAGATACGGGCTATGTTACAGTGGTCTTATATATGTCAAAAGTTGGGGAAATTTGTACTTTTAATATTAAAGTACTAGGCTATAGAAGAAATACTCGCTAACATGTAAAAGTTTTACGGTAAATTTCACTGATTCCTGTTTTTCATTCTGATCTTAGAACGTTTGTTTTAACTCGCTCTACATGATCCTGGTGTTTCATTTCAGTATTTTGTTTGTAAGTCAAAATATGAACATTAAAGGTCCTATATTAATATATATTAAAGGTCCTATATCATGCAAAATTTATGCAAAATTTACTTTGTAAGCTTGAGTAACCTTTTATTATTAGTCTAACTAACTAAGTTAGAATATTGTCATCTCCTCAAAAACATACCTGGAGTTGTGTTTTGTTTCATTCTCCCATGTTTGAGTAATTCTTTATTATTAGTCTTTTTACATCCATACCTTTTACCTTTTACATACCTGTATTACCACATGACATCACAAGGTGGAACAAAGTGTTTTTTGTTTGAGAGAAGACCTAAATATGTTTCAGAGAAGCCTAAATATGCAGGATTAGTGTGTTAAACATGTGTGAATGAAACAAAACACTCACCAGTATAATATGGGCCCTATAAAATAACAGACCAATCAAGTGTCTTCTGTCCCTGAAGATAGTGGGGCAGGTAAAAGGGGCAAGTACGTTCAACAACCTCACTCCTGAATGGCTTCTTTGGTTTCTATGATACACACGCTCAGAATTACAAATATGGATCTCGGCTCCAAATCACCCGCTATAACTGGTAGCCTTGATGGGCTTTATTTGGCTGGAGCCGAACGCTATGGGTGACATGACTCTCCATCAGTCCACTTCTATATACAGTGTTTGGGTGGTACACAGAGTAAGGTCTAAGAGTCACTCACCCATTCACACACACACATTCATACACCAGTGTACGCAGACACTGGGGCCAAGGGAGTTAAGTGTCTTGCCCAAGGACACCACGACAGCATTCATCTGTAGGAGCTGCAATCGCACCACCAACCTGTGAGTCAATGGATCTGACCAGTCTACCAATGATATTTATGTCGAGAGCGGGATTTGAACCGCCAACTTTCAGATCAGTGGACAAACAATCTACCACCTGAGCTACTGTCGCTATTGCTGCTACTATCAATTAGAGCTGCTAATGGTAGAACTGCATAGTAATTGGCTGCATACATTTGTAAACATGAGCATATTTCATCTTTTCCAGACCAAGCTCCTGACCCAGTATGTTTTGAATTTGGCAAAATACGACCAAAACTACGACATCCGAGACCGAGCGCGGTTCATTCGTCAGCTCATCGTCCCCACAGAGAAGAGTGGAGCCCTCAGTAAATACGCCAAAAAACTGTTCCTCGCCCTCAAACCGGCACCTGTCCTCGAGTCTCCTTTTAAAGGTAATAAGACCTTGTTCATATTGTTTTTCTAAATTCATTTGCATAATAATAAAACAGCAGATGTAATTAGGTTTATTGAACACGTAAACAAAAAAGGATTTGTTGTACAATTCAAAATGCAAATGACCAGACTGGGGACTAGGCTTGGGCTGACTAGGGGCTAAGTTAAAAGTGCACTATGTAACTTTTCTGGTGGAGGATTTGCCAGCTGCTTGTCTCCATGGAGATATTTTAGCTTTGAATCAGATTTGAACAGGAAATGAATGAACTCGTTTGCATTAATTACTTGTTTTAAATCCAGATTGTGGTTTACAATGACCAAAATGTAAAATGGTGATCTACATATGTGACAGTTTACTACTACGTCACCTGTATGTTTACAATGGAAATATCACCTTACAAACTGAACTTGGTAACTCTCTCCAAGGAGATAGATAAGATTAATGCCATACTGTGGAATATTATAACCAAAGGAACAACATTTCCATGGAAACAAGCAGGTACAGACTCAAATAAGAGTCAGGTTTGTGGCAATGCAAGGACAGATAAAAAATAAATGGGAAAAAAAAAAACTTGCTTCTATTTTTGACCAAAAAGTTACATGGTGGGGCTTTAAAGATACCATCTATATGTTTATTTATTTATTTATTTTTTACCAGTAGATGTGAAAACCTGCCCCCCTTCCTCTCACCTGTGTTCTCTGTTCTTCCTCTGTCAGGTCAAAGCTGGCACACTATCAGACAGCAGTACCGTAGATAGCATCTAGTGGTGAAAATAGAATACAAAAAAATAAAGAAGAGGGGAGGGTCAGCCAATCTAATTACAGATGGCAGCTTTAAATTCTAAACTTCTAAAGTTGATAAACCTGGATCAACTCAAGTCAACACTCAAAACTGAAATTCATCTACTGAGTAATATATTTGTACATTTTATCCTCCTGTTCACCCAGATCGAGACCACTTCCAGTTGGGTTCTTTGTCCCATCTGCTGAACGCCAAAGCTGGGGGGTACCAGGAGCTGCCCGACTGGCCCGAGTCCGCCCCCGACCCCTCCGTGCGCAACGTGGAGGTGAAGGAGTCTGTGCGTGCAGTGGGAACAGTAACATACAGAGACACACGGGACCACCCCAAATGTCCCGAACCGAAGAGGGGTGCAAGGGGTGCTCCAGAACGCAGCATCCAGTCACTCAAGTCCTACTCCAATATAACATTACCCCAACCAAAAATCATGCTCCAATGGGCCGCGTTCTCGTGACAACGACATTCTAGAATCCCTCTAGTTTAACCTGAGCTGGAGACGGGTCAGAACTCTATGGTGGAGTTTGCTGTTTAACTGTCAGATGCAGATGTGTTGACCTGGTTTATGGTTAATATCTCTGTAATTACGGGACCTATCTACATGAAACAAAAACTGGCACAAAATTCATCATCTTCTCTGTTAACACAAAATGATGATGAAGTGGTGCCATTATTCAACCCCAAAGACGTGATTGTTGTCAGTGAAAAGGACTTTAAAGGAACTGTATGTGGCCTGCAGCTCTTACCGTTTGCCAGTGCCTAAACCTGCAGATACAGGACACATACAAGTTTTCTCAGTACATGGACAGGCCTCATGTGAAAACTCAGAGCCTCCAGAATTCACTCACTGAGCTGCAGAGGCTGCACTAGCACTGAGTCATGATTGGCTGCGGGGCTGGGGTCCAGAATTCACTCACTGAGCTGCAGAGGCTGCACTAGCACTGAGTCATGATTGGCTGCAGGTGCTGGAGTTTAGGCAGTGACGATTCAGATCAGAGAGAGGCATTTTAGGTTTAAACCAACTGGATTTCAGCATTGAAACTGGCAACACAAATGAGAGACTCATGTGAGGCTCATTCTGCGTCCTGATTGGATAATCGTCTTGTGAACCAAAACACCAAATTATAACATAAATAAATGGAGCATCATGTCCAATGTTTTTGTAATTAAAAATAAATCAGCATGAGAATTGTTATCAATCAAAGCTAAATTTGATTTGAACATGTTTACCTTGTATCTGGCAACACAATTTACATACAGTTCCTTTAAGCCATAAGATTAATTTAACAAATTTGTGGAGCTAAAACCAAAAAATAATGATTCAGCAGGTTCAACATTTGTGATCATCAGTTTGGATATTTCTTTAAGAACAGTGACTCGCCCATAGAGTTACACAGGCCCCGCCCTCCATCTGCGATTATGACATCACCAAATTCTAGAATGTGAACGTGACCTATTGACCCACATTGGCATCGCATTGACAAATTGCATCCTATTTGGTTTCGCCGAATGGATGCTCTTTAAATACATACTGTACGCCTCCATCTTGCAGTAGTCAAGGAGGAAAACTAGTTAATAAGTTTAAAATAAAAAATAACAATATTAATAATGATAAAACAGCTGCATTCACACTACAACAAAAACTGTCATATTGGTTCAGACAGGTTTTATATTTTAGTTTTAGTTTAGCTCAGTTCCAGGCCAAGGTTAGTCAAAAAGAGCAACAACAGAACAGTACATTTCATTAGTATATTAAAAGTGCACTATGAAACTTTTCTAGTGAGGATTTGGCAGCTGCTTGTCACCATAGAGATGTTATTGCTTTGCCTGGAATATTCCACAATATGGCATTAAATGTGTACATTTAGAAATTTAATGCCATACTGTGGAACATTCTAGGCAAAGCAAAACATCTCCATGGACACCCGCTGGAGATTGACACACCTCCAGAAAAGTTACATAGTGCATCTTTAAGTAAAATCTTTACAATATAGTTTTGCAGAATACTGTGGAATCTATGAAACCATTTTAAAAAGCATATTTTTGTTTGGTAAGGGTTAAATAGACAATATATAGTTATTTATTTGACATGTGGCACTATTTGCAATTAGGTCACACAATTTTGAAACATATATTTAATATTTTTAAATACTTAAGACTTTTTAGAGATAGGCCATTGAAAAACATTGAAAATTACTCTACCCAGAGGAGAACTCAGTGGAGGAAAAAACAAGATGGAGATTTATGGATATCCATGGGTGCAGAATGATGAAAAATGAGGACCATTGCCGTAGTGATTAACAATTTTCAAACACAATATTATCACCTTTGAATGGGTCCACAAAATCTCGCATATAATAGGAAGCTGAAATTAAAATAAAGTTAAAATAAAAAATATATAGGGCTAAAGTAGGATATAGGTGTAATTTTGACATTTAGAAATCAGATAAAATTTGGGATCATTTTTAAGTCTATAGTGCGAATGCAGCCGTAGTGACTAGCCTCTCTGTAGCACCATCTCAAGCTCCTCTTTGTCTGAGCCAATCGCACATCAGGGAAAAACAGTAAATTATGATCATTAAAGGTGCTGTACCTGATTTTTACCTTCTTAAAAACTTGAAAAACTAGTTCATTTTAAACGGTTTGCAGTGGTCCAACAACTAGCATGCTAAAGGCACTAATGCACGTCCTGATTCTCTGATAATGAACTCTTCTAATTAGATGCAGACAGTACACAGTGGACTTATTTTGCTGTTTATAAAATATGGGACAAGACAAATTTTGCACAGATACATGGGAAATAATCAGGTACAGGGCCTTTAAAGCAATAATCAATTTTAACAAAATTTTAGCTACACAATTTGCACATTTCCTCCTTATCCCATCATACTCCTGTCATGTGCCATCGGTTCATAGCAAATGTATTTTTATATGTTTTAAGTACAAAAATCAAAGCTTGAGTTTGTCACATTTATGCCAAAATTTTTTATTTTTGCCAAAAAATGATCCAAAATTGAAATTCGGGTGTGACCTCAAGGCTTGATTTTGTTGTCATTGGTTTAAATTTGTAATAACAATTTTTTAAACTTTCAGCGCGGTGTTTTAGAACTTCTCAAAGTGTGGTAAAAGTGCCTCTGCTTAGTAATACAGTACAAGACAGTATGTTTTTTGATTTAATTTAGTCCTGCGTTAGGCCCAGTCTAGATTAAACTGGTTTCTGGATTAGTCCTGGTTTAGACCTGGTTTAGTTCATGTTTAGACCTGCTTTAGTGTTGTTTTAGTTCAGGTTTAGTCATGGTTTAGTCTATAGTCCAGGTTTAGGTCTGGGTCGAGTTCGAATTTAATCCCAATTTTTTCATGTAGTGTTTGTGTTGGTGTGTCTAGTCCTGGTTTTGTCGAAGTCTGTAGTCCAGGTTTAGGTCTAGGTTGAGTTTGGGTTTTGTTGATGCCTCGTTAGACCTGGTTTAGTCTTGGTTGAGAGAAACGTTATAGTCCTTGTTCATTCTTGGTTTAGTTCATGTTCAGGCTAAGGACTTGGTTTGGTCCAAGGTCGAACCCAGTTGAGAAATGCATTAAGTAGCTGGAAGACATAAAAAATGAGCTTTGAACTTAAAGGACCTGATTTTTACTGTCTTACAAACGTGAAAAACAGAACAAAACTAGTTCATTATAAACGGGTTTGCAGTGGTCCAGAGTTATTCCTCACTTACCTTATGCATTCGAGCATCCTAATTATTCACTGAGATGAGTTTATAAGAGCTTTTCACAACTCTCAGACTCCAGAGCAGAGTTTTGCCATCACTAACACACTAACAGCAACTAGCATGATAACCAAGCACTTCCTGATTAATAATTAGCAGACTTATTTTGACCCCAAGAGCTGCTTATACAATGTATCTGTACTGGGGCACCAACCGCCAACGTTTTTGTTCGTTTGAATACAAAACAAGTCTTACCAAATACAGTACATTACAGTAGACATTGTGGCCAAAGAAAATCGAAAAAGTATTGATTTTACGCCACTGTACTATACAGCTCCTCTCAGACTCCGCCCTTTTCTGAGTCCACAGGAAATTGGATTATTTGGTGACGTAATCCAAGTGTGTTAGCGCTAATGAAAATGTTAGCAGTCAATGAAGACAGGAAATTAATCATGGCGGCTGGTTCTGTACAACTGTTTTCAAACAGAGATGCACGGACCATGTGTGGTGATGGTTAGGGACTGCAGTTTAACTTAATATATTTTAATTACACAAAATATTAGTCTTGCATTTGTATGAATAGGGATATGCCGGTTTAGACTGGTTCATGGCTGGTTTAGTCATGATACAGTCCCGGTTCAGTTCACTTATAGACCTGCTGTAGACCTGGTTTAGTTTGAATTTAGACTTGGCCACTTGGAAAGCCAAATATTTTCCGAGGCAGTGTACGCAATGGGAAATTTTCAGAATTGTTATGTGTTGTCTTAGGATATTTCATTTAGAAAAGAAATGCCATTTTAAAAGTGACTCATTTAAATAGACCAACTTACTACAAATGGCTGGCAGTGGTGTGAAACTGATGTATTTATATTGTACTTTTGAAGCTGCTGGTGCTATTTACAGTTAGTTTTAAGTTGGTGATTTTTAGCACCATTTTTCCACAGACTGAGGAGGTGATAGACACCAGTGAGGCTCGCATCGGCCTGTTGGGCGACTGGAGAGAGGTGCTCTGTGTGTGACTGCAGTGGATTTAAAACTCTTTATTATAATCTATATTTCACTTCTCTGATAGCTTTTATTATAATCTATTTAACTTCACTGATCGGAGACTAGACTTAGACTCTTCCACTGTTTACTTTAGGCTGATTATGTTTAAACAAAGGACATAATCAGTGATGGAAAGTAACAAAGCACAAAACTACTGTCCTTAAGTACCATTTTAGGTGTCTGTACTTTACTGGATTAAATTCCTCTTTTACTTCACTTTATCTGAGTGCAGAATATAACATTTGAGCTTCCAGCCAATGCAGTGATTCTTGCTTATCTTACACAACCAGTCAACAGTCTGGATGCACTTATTGTGTTTTTTCATTTATTTTCATGACTTTTTACATTGTAGATTCTCACTGAAGGCATCAAAACTATGAATGAACACATATGGAATGTAGCAAACCAAAGATAAACCCAAAATAACATAACATAAATAACACATTTAACACACAAATAGCATTTAGAGTTATTTAACTGTTTTCTTTACAACATAATTCCATGTATCTTGCATCATATATTAAATAAAATCCAAACTTTTGACTGGTAGTGTAGATAAGTTTAATTCCATTCTGCGGTACACTCCAAACAAACCAACAGCATCTCCTTGTAGACAAAGCAGGTGACAGACCCTCCAGCAAAAAAGTTACATAGTGCGCCTTTAAAAAACTGAAATGTTCCAGATTTTTCCCAGCAGCCCTTCTGTTTTTCTCTCTTGTGTGTGGTGCATGAACCGCTGTGCCTTGAACCATGACTCCACCCTCTCTCATTTTCATTTCCTCATCCCCCTCTCCGCATTTTGGTCACTTTTGGTCCAGTTTTGGTTCATATGCCCTGGCACTTTGTCACAGATGAAGACATTCACACTAAATGCCTTTTATGAAGTGCTGTTTGTTTACTGTTTTTCTTTTCTGCAGTTTTGTTACTGAACGAGTTATATTGGAGTAATGCTTTAATGATAGTGGCCTCCTGCAGACACAATATTTATGTTTCATTCTGGACTTTGAATGTGGATATTTTGAAAGTACTACTACTACTAGGATTGTACTAATTGATACTAAAACTAGTATCGAAAGTAGTTACTCATTTGAGCAAGTATCGATATTAAAACATTCACTCACATTCACAAGACAGGAATTAACCTTTCCTGAATATCTTTAGAATGATCTTGAGCTGCATCAGAACAAGTATAAGACACATAGACTAGTACACGCCCATGGACCACTATGGAACCTACTGGACGACTGAGGGATTACACAGATATAAGACACAGGGAATAGAATACGATTTAATGTTGCAAATCATGTTCTATTGTCTAAATAAAGAGTGTTTTAAATTATCATTGTGGTATCAGAATCGGTATTAAGTATCGAGTCCATTTCTTAGTATCGAAATCGGGTTTAAAAAGTTAAATCTTTTTTTTTTCCAAAACAGCTTCAGAAAGTGGTGCCATTATTTAACCCCAAAGATGCGATTTTAGCCATAAGATTAATATAATATAAGTATAATATAAGGTTGTTGAGCCAATCCCAAACGAATATTGATTCAACAAGTTTCAACATTTGTGGAGTTTGGATATTTCTTTCAAAAACAGAACATCTCCTATAGAAATGAATGAAATTGTTCTTTTCAGATGACTTGTCTAGCAACATATTTTTACTCCTACTTGAGAAATATATTTATTGAAGTAACAGTTCTCTTACTTGATTAAAAGTTGTTGGTTGGTTCCTCTTCCCACTGTAAGTCTAAGTGACAAAAGCTTTATGTTGATAATATGAAATAATTTCAGCATTTGTGTTTCTTCAGATATAATTTTTCATTTTCTCGGTTTTGTGTCTGTCCAGATTTTGTGCATTATTTAAAGTTTTGTCTTTCAAATCACATTAACATCAAAAATCATCATCATTATAAATCAGATGTTACGCCCCGATAGTTACTCTTACTTAGTAATTTCTTAGACCGCTACTTCACACTTCTACTTGAGTGCTTAATATTATTTAGGACTAACATTACTCTTACTTGAATACTATTTTCTACTCTGCCCACCTCTGCTAATGACAATACTTATCCAGCACTATTTTGAATTGTAAAAAGTCCTCAAAATGGCACCTATAACACGAAGACCCTTTTCAATCTCTTCAGTCCAGATTATGACACCGCTCTGGAGGAGGCCACTGTCTTTAATCCTCATTTTGCTAACAGATATAATCTCGGGTGTTTGTCTTGTCTCTGTAATCTCTTGAACTGTTCTCACGTCTTGTTTTAGCCCCTTTTTTTCAACTGTTCTTCCTCCTGAATTTTAAACTATCTTCCTTTCTTTTCCTCCCATCCATCCATCCCTCTTCTGTTTTTTCTTTTCTTCGTCTTTGCCAGGTTTTTGCGCTGCTCGAAAGGGTCACTACATTAACGAGTGTGAGTCAGTTATAGCGGCAATAATTAAAGGACCCATATTACGCAATTTTCTGATTTGTGTTATAATGTTGTTTCCTCATCACAAACAGACCTGGAGTTGTGTTTTGTTTCATTCAAACATGTTTAACACACAAACCCTGCATATCCAGTTCTTCTCTTAAACAGAAAATACTCTGTTCCACCTTGTGATGTCATGTGGTGGCGACAGTAGCTCAGTTGGTCAACCTTTGGATCAGTTTGTCTACTGCGCTGAAGGTTGGTGGTTTGAATCCCACTCTTGACATAAACATCATTGGTTGAGCAGTCAGATCACTGACCCACACATCATTGGTTGAGCAGTCAGATCCACTGACCCACAGTTTGGCGGTGCAATTCCAGCTCCCACAGATGAATGCTGTCGTTGTGTCCTTGGGCAAGACACTTGTATGAATCTATGTGTGAATGGGTGAGTGGTTTGTTGATGCACAGCGCTTTGAGTGCCTTGAAGGTGGAAAAGCGCAATATAAAAATGTGACCAAAAATGTGACCATGATAATACAGGAAGTGCTCCACTGTGTTTCTAAACTCCATACACCTTCACTAGAATCATTTGGATGGAATTGTCAAGCTCTACTGAACAAAAGGTAAACGGTAGTTGATAACTTGAAAAGTACCGCTTAATGACATCACAAGGTGGAACAGAGGATTTTGAACTTTGGAGATGTAGACAGACTAATAATAAAGTGTTACTCAAACATGTGTGAATGAAACAAAACACAACACTAGGTATGTATTTGATGAGGTAACAACATTATGACATGACTTAAAGCTCAATTTTAAAGTCAGTTTTGTGTAATATAGGACCTTTAACAAAATTGCAATCGCATTTTACCACAAACTCTAGCACCAAACCCAATAAATGCTTTCTTGACCCCTGCATAATACTGTAGTAATCGTTATGTTGCGCCTAAGCTAAGCCGAAGCAATACCCTAAAACCTAGCCTGTTTTATTTGGGACAAACCATTAAAGAAGTGAATATTTTTAAGAAACTGTGGTTACCTTTAATGTTTTAATACATTTTCTTGGCTACTCTCAATAGCTTGTATATTGTATTCATGGGTCTCAGCTTTCTCATTCAAAAGATGTAATATTTGATTTGTTAATCGCTACGGCAACGGTCCTAATTTATTTTGCATAATTCTGAAATCCATGGATCCTGAGCTTGAGTGAGTCGTTAAAAAAGCAAGAAGGCAACCACTATTTCTTAAAAAATCGTCACTTCTCTTAAAGGGACAGTGCAGTATTTTGTAAATGGGGTGCTGTTAGATGCGTTTGGCTAAGCTATGGTATTTTCTAGAAGCAGGATAAGCAGACAGGAGCAATGTAGCCTGAAACAATATGAAAATATATGACAAATTTCTACTCTATTTAAAGCACTACACTTAGCAGCACTGCGAGGCCAATTTGAATGTGATGTGCGTATGTTGCTAGGAAACTGGCAATTTGATTTTAACAACATTATTTTAACACACTTGTAAAGATAGTAGTTTCAAAACTAACCATATACATAAGTATTTAGTCTATTAGCCTGGTAACAGCCAAACAAAACAAAAACTTTAAATATTGTAGCGTTCTGGTGTTTGTTTATTTTTCTGAACATAAGGACTACTGTAGGCCATAATTCACGCCAAAACAAGAGCAAAACAACAGCAGCCTCAACTCACTAGAGCCAGTCTCCAAAACAGACCAGTAACTGACCAATAGAACCTCACATCAACTTGTCGCCATAGCAACCAAGGGTCACATACAAAAGCAGTTACATTAACAACAACAATAAACAGTTACAAGAACAACAAAAGGTGTCAACTCTGAACTAAACACAAAATATCAGATCATTACAATATCATGGTGGTAAGTTGTTTAGCTGCCCCCTACTGGACATTGTGATGATTGTTTAAAGCTAATTATTTATACAATTATTATCACTATTGTAATTTCTCGCCTTCAGTTAGTTTACAGAATAATCCCCAACTCTCTCAAATACAGACATCATTGGAAATTTGTTGAAGGTATAATATAAGAAGGTGAAAGGTAAAGTTTCACAGTGTGGCATTAATGTAATGTAATGGAGACAAGAAGGAAGCAACTCCAGGCTAAGTTACTTGTCAAATCTGTGGAGATGCAAGCTCACGCAAAACAAAAATTCATCTGATTTCAAGTCATTTTTCTTGCAATAAAAACAGCAGTAATAGTAAAGGGCAGACAGATAAGGTTAATGCCAAATCTGAAAACATTCCTGGCAAAGCAATAAGATTTCTATATTGACAATCTGATGGCAGACTCCCCACCAGAAAAGTTACACAGTACACCTTTAAAAATAATGCCATATGGTTAGATTAACCATAGCTGCAACAAGACACAGGGAGAACTGTATAAAAAAACACCAACCAGAGACTAAAATGGCTACTTTTCCGCATTGCTCCTGCCTGCTACGCCAAACGAGTATCTAATAGACCAACTTTTACAAAATCCCCTAATCAAGACTCCATTTCTTCCTCTGGTCATGAAAGCTTAACCTGATGCTAAACTACATTGGCCGAGCTCCCTGTTAGTTTTCTATGGCTTGGTTTGGCTGTGCGTGTGTTGCCCAGTTAGAGAAATTCATAGCCGTGCTGCTGTTACCTGCCCAAAAAAGACAAACTTTGTAAAAAATAAATGCACACGGTTGTGAAAAATGTCCTTGTTTCGACAGGTTCCTGAATGGTCCAAATGCAGCGCTCGGGAGAAGAGGAAGGAGAAGAAAGTGGAGAAGCCATTTTACTCCGATTCAGAGGGAGAGTCCGGGCCCACAGAGTCAGCTGACAGCGGTAACCATGGATACGTGATTTAGTATTGACAGTGGACATGATGGCCAAGTTGTTATGTATGTTATAATGTGGTGGTTAGACTCTGGCGGGGGTCAAAGTTCATTCTGAAACATGTTCTTCACTGTACATTATAGACGCTATTAATAGACCTGCAATTAAGTGTCGACAATTCAGGAAACATTTGAATTTAAAAAGTACAATATATTTAGTGATGACTAGTCAGATACCTGTTATAATTCTGCTCATATGTTTATTATTTGCCCTTGTTTTTGTCCCCAGAGTCAGACAGTGGCAGTGGCTCGGAAAGTGCCAGCGGGTCTGAGGAGAGCGGGTCGGGATCAGAGAGTGACGAAGAGGAGAGTGATGAAGGGTCGGATGAAGAGGAGGAAGAAGAGGAGCCCAAACTCACCAAGAAGAAAATACAAGAAGTGAAGAAACCTGTACACCAGAGTGAGAGGTAACAGTGTATACAACGCTGAGTGTGAAAATCACTGTTAGGAAGTAACTATGCCATCCATCCATGTTTGAGTAATCTTGCAATCTCTCCTGGGCCCTATTTGAACCCTCCTTACTCTATTTTAGTCAAGTGTGTTCTATAAAAATGTGTACATTTTTACATTTCTTATAAATATCAACACTACAGATGTGTCTGTGTAATCACTGAGTCGTCTGGGTAGGTTCGATAGCAAAAGAAAATTCTATTATGTCAACTGGACAAATGTTTTGCCGCTCATCCAAGCAGCTTCTTCAGTTCTGGTCAAATTGCTGGTGAACAGTGCCTTATATCTGCCTGAAGGGAGGTGCTAACTACACTGAAACTAACACTTATTTGGAATAACAGAAACTGTAAACATCGGCCAGGCTTCAGTTGATGTATAAGTAAAAGTTGTATTATCTATTCATGTGATCTCTACACATCTACACAGAGTAACTCACCAAAAATTTAGCTTGTTTAATTGTTTTTTTTCAGTGAGCAGAGCAGTGAGGAGGAGAGGAAACCACAGAGAAAACCCAAAAGCAGAAAGATGAGTGAGTCCGAGTCTGAGTCGGAGGAGAGTGAGTCTGAGTCTGACGAGTCCGAGTCTGATGAGTCTGAGTCTGAGCCAGAGACCAGGAAGAAGAAGAAGGTGAGTGCTCTGGCATTGTTTGATTTGACACATTTTTTAATTTAACTTGTTTATCTGCTGTAACCACACATATTGCTAAACTTAAATGTATTTATATCAAAGTTTGACAATTTCAGATAGTTTATTCTTAAAAATAGAAACAAAAACGATCATACCTGTACCTGTTTTTTAATCTGTTTTAAAAATGTTAGAAACTAGTTGATGTAAAACGGTTTGCAGTGGTCCAAAGATGATCACTTCCTAACGCAATCTCAGCATCCTAAATATTCATTGCAATAAGTTTATAATCACATTTCACAACTTTCAGAGACCAGAGCGAAGTTTTGCCATTTCTGTAAAGCTATGAGAATAACTAGCATGCTAACAGCGCACCAGCCTTACTTCAAGATTTTCTCTAAGGATAAAATGCTTTAATATTAAATGCAGACAAAACACGTCTGTCTCAGTTTCTTAGACAATATATCTGCACTGTGACAAAGCAAATACATCACATACTCAAATACATGGAATAAAGTTGAGGACAGTCACTTTAATGTAACAGGAATGGCATATTGTGCATTAAAACGTAGTAGTTATTGGGGTCAGTTATATCTAAAGCCATACATTGCATTTTTAAGGGTTCTTTGACAGCGATTCAACAGACGTATGAGGTCATAGAAGCCAGCGATGACCCGGTCGTGTTTTTGGACGACTTGAGAGAGGTGCTCTGTGTGAGACTGCAGTGGATTTGAACACTACAAAACTACCTTATATTGTGTTTCTTTGACTTAAAACACTTAATATTCTGCCTGCAGTATTCTTCATGCACACAATTTCTTTACTCAAACTTATTTATTTCTGTTTTGTCTTGGACTGATGTTGGTCCATTTTTATGACAGCTGATTGCATTAACCTTGTATTTACGTGCATTGTCTTAAATCTAATTTCAGGTCGAGTCGAAACCTTCAAAACCAGTAAAAAAAGAAACAAAGAAGGAAAGTAAAAAAGAGATGTCTCTGCTCGACCTGGACGACTGTGAGTTTTGTTCTTCATCTTCATTTCAAACTGTCGGCAGTGGGGCTATAGTCGAAACTCTTGATCAACAAAAACAGATGTCCTGTGATTAGTCGATTAAAGGGGGCGTGGCAAAAACTCTCAAAACTTTTTATTATTTATGATCTGCCCATGTATCTGACCCAAACAGCACTCACAAGGCTACACCTGCACGGAGTTAATGCAAAAACAACTATTTATGTCGAAAAGTGGAGCGACTGGTTGCTCAGTTGGTAGAGTGTTCGTCCACTGATCCACAGGTTGGCGGTGCGATTCCAGCTCCCACAGATGAATGCTGTCGTTGTGTCCTTGGGCAAGACACAACCCTCCTTGCCTCAGTGTCTGCGTACACTGATGTATGAATGTTTGTGTGAATGGGTGAATGGTTCCTTGATCTAAAGCGTTTTTATATAAAAATGTGACCATGTGTGTCTGTATATTGATATGCAAGAAACGACAGATTAACCTCCCAAATGTTCATCTAGCTCACTCCATACCCTTTCCATTCTGCTGTTGTCCCATATAAGTCCTTATAATCTACGTAAAATGATTAGTCGACTAATACAAATTTTGGTTAATTAATACTCCATCCTAGCTTCCTAATTATTCCCTGTGATGAGTTGCTATTCAGAATGTTCAACTATTTTCACGATAATGCTAACAACAACTGGCATGCTGTGTTACCAGGTTGCTAGTTTTCATGTGGAATTGGGCAGCTTTTTAAGAGCTGTTGCGGGTTTGGCCAAAATATTTGGAGATATTTTCCATGTAAAATGTGTTAATTCTAGAATAATCCTAATGGAAGTTCTGAATTTCAGTGACACATTTTTATATTCAAAGCCAGAGGAGGAGATGAGGGGGTGGGTCACCAGATAAGCGCTACTTTTATTACAGTGGAAAATACACCCGTCGGTTCTGCAGGTTTTGGGCAGCACACAACCTTTACTTCCTGGTTCATGGATGATAAAAATGCGTTATAATTAGATGCAGGTAGCACACAGTGAACTTATTTTGCCGTAATATAGATACAGTATTATTATTATTGTTATATTAACCTGTGTTTACATATTTGTTTTGCAGTCGAGCCGGCCCCCTCTCCACAGGTGACCCCAGTGAACGCGTTTATGTCCAACAGCCTCGTCACAGACCTGGAGGGGCTGTCCCTGTCTGACGACGTCCTCGCGCCTGCAGTAAGAAGCTTCATCTGTTTGTATTAGAACGATCACACTCAAATATCGATGCATCTCTCCTCTTAGTAAGATTACTTTATTTTTATTACAAACATAAACAAAGAAGAAAAGAAAGAAAAGCAAGAAAATCTCACATATTTGAAAAAACAACATCAATTTCGGAGTAAACATACTTTAGTTTCTAATTGTAATAAAATATTTTTTTCTCAGCCAAATGCTTTAATAGTAGCAGAAACAACAACAGCGTCATAAGTTGTAGTAGTAGGTCAAAAGGATCTGTTGTCCTGGGCCCCAGGTTCTTTGGGGCCCAAAATTGGAAACTGTGCCTGTTAATTTATATTAAAGGGGGGCCCATGTGAGCCTCTGTGCCCCCAAATTTCTGTCGACGAGCCTGGTAGCAGAACAAGTAGTTGTAGTAGTAGTAGTAGTAGCCCCAGCTGTTGTAGTAGTTGGTTAAAGTAGTTATTTGCAGCATTGAATGACTAAAAAACTGTGGACTTTTTCTTTCTTTTATTGCTGTGGCGTTGACAGGAATACATGGTACAGTATTTCCTTATCCAATCTCACTTAAAAACGACCAAATGTTTTCCTACAAACTACATTCACCTGTACACAGGGAGCAGCTGGGACCCAAATTTCATATTTTTCTTTTTGTTTTTGTGCATATGCTCTTAAAGAGACAAAGAAACACCATACCTGCTTTGTTCATTTAGACTGGTTGATATAAAATGTAATACTGTAGAACAAGAGGGAATGAACAGAACTGAATCCTCCTGGTATATTTTATGGGGTGTTTCAGTTGTCCTCGGAGGTTGGATCCGAGTTCCGACGACTGGAACACCCTGGGAGCTTGGAATGTCTACTCGGAATGTCAGAGAACATATCAGAGCCTGAGCTAGAAAATCCAACATCGCTACGCCCTGCTTTTGGTGACAGTTAAAAACAGGGCAGTTAAAATATTGATCGTACTTATTTATTTTTCCTTCAGTTGCTCCTTCTGTCCACCTGCTTCTGTGAACCTGCACCTGTACAGCCCTTGAGCTTCTGCAGTTATAAATGTGCTGTTATGCTAATCTTATGCTAATATTGCTAATATGTACACGGGGCGTCGCCAGACATTTTTGGCTATGCGGATGCTAAGTTTTTCAATGGGGGGGCGCTCACTTAACATGTTAATTTAGAGTCTTATATGGGTGTGAGTGCACCTCCTCCTCCTCCTAACATGTTTGCTTCGCTGTTTCAGGTTTAAATGTAGTTAGCCCCTGTAATGATTTATGAAAACTAATATGGGTTGTTGTCTCAATTTGAGTTCTCTGTAGTTACCATTTCAACATTTTTTGTTGAGACTGAATGTGCTATGAAAGTGGGGTAAAAATCTTTGGGGGAGCTATGGGGGAGCATTGGCCATTCTAGGGGAGGCTAGGGCCCCTCAAGCCCCCCCTGGCGCCGACCCTGTGTGTACATGGAGTTAATGACAACAAAAGCAAAAATTCACTCTCAAACGTTGCTTTATAAACTGTTAATGTAGTAATGTCTGGATTACTAAATTAACTGATTTGGCTGATTTGAGCACTTTTTTTGTTTTTATTACTTGATAACATACCGGTCATTGTTTTTCTGACTTGACAACCAGAATGCGCATCCGATTTTTTACTCTGAGATTATGTCATTCTGAGTTCTGACCTCTGAGGGCGAAGTAGCATTAGTTTTGAGGAAGTTGTTGCCTATTTGTAATGCAGGCTGTAGCTAAACCTGATGTATTGTTATAACAAGTAGTGCCCTTTCCCTTCACATACCCTTCACAATGTCCCTGAAGTATCTGCCTCATTATAATGGCTGTGTGTAAATAAATAAACAAAATAGAAATGTCTTTGTCTTTTTTCAGACTATTTCTCCTTCGAGCTCCATGAAAACCTTTGAGTTGCTGCACAGAATCACAGGGGAGGGTTTGTCGGTGGAGTACTGCTTTAGCCGACAGCCCTTTAGCCCCGATGCTAACATGGTCGCGGTTCAGATCCACTTCACAAACAACTCTTCCTCTGACGTGTCCAACCTGCACGTGGAGGACGCCAAGCTCCAGTCCGGCATGAGAGTCAAGGAGTTCCCCGAGATCGGTGAGGAATACGCCAGATTATGCATAGCACCTTGAATTGAGTGAAAGAGAAGGTATAGGGCTTTCTACCATGTTATGATGCTGTTCCCTCATCCAAAACATGCCTGAAGAGGTTTTAAATGTCACTCATGCATGTTTGAATAATCTAGTGCTCTCTCCCGGGCCCTATTCAAACCCTCCTTACGGTTAGCAGTACAATACTATCCAAAACTAGGCCTGCATCACCCATGCTCCCACACGACAGTTTTCCATAAATATACAAAAGCAGGATACAAAATAATACACTACAACTTCACAAACCTGATGTGATGTGCAGTTATTTCACTCATAGAGCTGCAGGATTAATCACAATCAAATCGAAATCGCAATTTGAATGGATGCAATTAGCAAGTAACAAAGTGTACCATAATTACCTCCATAAACAACAAAATCTCCTGTCTTATTCTGCATAAAAACGGCTAACCCTGTAGTTTAGGTCTTTACAACCATGTTCTGAGATGTGATTGTATTCATTTGTCAGTTTATATTTCAGTCTTTTTGTCAATTCTGGTTACGTTTAAAATGTGAACATTGAGCAGAATCCTATTTTTTCCCAAATCGTTCAGCCCTAGTTGCTCAGACATGGTCCAGTTGTCAGAGAGGGCTGTGGCTGAGTTACCAATTAACTGGATTTATTGTTTCTTGTTTAATCGTAGTACATTTGAGTGTGTATTTGTCCCTTGTTTAAATGTTATAAATTCCTGTGTTTCTTTGTGTAGAGGTGCTTGCGGCCGGAGACACGACCACAGCTGTGATGGGGATCGACTTCTGCGACTCGACTCAAGCAGCAAACTTCCAGCTCTGGTGAGAGAAGCATTTATCACCAAAGAATAAGAGACAGTGGAATGACATAGTTATAAAGGAAAACACCAAAAAAACAAGAAGAAGACAGGATAAGTAATGGAACTGTATTATTGCTTTATGCTCATAGACTGTATAAAAAAGTGGACTAAGTGAGTGCGACGTCACCCATAGCGTTTGAGTCCAGTCAAATGAAGCTCATCGAGGCTAGAGCAGTTATAGGGCAAATGTGGAGCCGAGTTCCATATTTGGAATTCCAACTGCGAGTATCATAGCAACCAAAAGAGCCAATCCGAGCAAGGCC
>KN481891.1:2900-24167 GCA_000787095.1 Periophthalmodon schlosseri | reverse complement strand
GAACGTAGATCGCGTTGCAGAGCTTTTGGAAGGATTGGGGCATACTTCTATTCAAGTGCGTGGTCTCGCTGATTCGGGATGGTTCCTGGACAACAAGCAGTACCACTTCACCGACTGCGTGGACACGGTCAGTTGTTCCCCCACCGAGACCATCAAGCGAGGCATCAAGTAGGTTCATGAAAAATACAATACAGGAAATATTGATAAATGTTATTTATTCACTGACTCTATTCTTTAGATACTGGGGAGGAGTAGTCCCAGAGAGATGCAGAAAAAGTTATGAAGGAGAGGAGTGGAACTGTTTCTTTGGTTACAGAGTCTTCTCATCAATAAAAAGTATGTTTGATCTCAATGTAAAACACACATGCATAAGAATGTCAGCTTGCTTGTTGGCACATGGAGCCCATATTGTCTGTGTTACATATTTAAGTAATTTAAGGCAATATAACTGCTTTCTCTGTAGGCCCAGTCTTTGTGGTGCAGTGGTTGTTTGACGAAGCCCAGCTGACAGTTGACAACATTCAGCTGACAGGCCAACCTGTGCAGGAAGGACAGTGGCGTTACATCCAAAACCTGGGAATTGAACTGAGAAAGACACTGAATAATGTCCCGTATGGTCAACTTTTTGCCTTAGTATGTGGCCAAATGGATAATCAAAAGTTTTGACACAAGTTGTATTTTGTATTGTAGAGCGATGTTTGCTCCTGCATGTTTATCACATGAAGTTATCACAAGAACGTAAGTAGTGAAATGTTTCTTTTTCACAAATTGTATAAATCACTTAGTGGTTATTAATTATGAAAAACTGTGCCAGAACAAAGTTTCATTTTATATCCCTATGTGAGAATCAAATTTGATTATAACATGTTTTACAAGACTGTAAAACAAATGGCACCAACAAAGATAGTCCATGGGTCTCTAATTAAATGAAAAACACTGACCTTGGAAAGCTTAACATCAGCTTAACACATGTGAACTGACAGCTCCCTCTTGTGTCATATTACAGGTACTGGATAGACATACAAGTGAAAGGAACTTCTCTGCCCCGGGCCCTGCACTGCTGGGACCGTAGCCTTCAAGACCACCGGAACAACAAGGCTCCACCCAAAGGATGTCCAGTGCATTTGATTGACAGCTGCCCATGGCCACACTGTAACCCCACCTGTCCCACCATCAGAGACCAGTTCACTGGGCAAGAGATGAACGTCATCCAGTTCCTTATGCATATGGGCTTCGACGTGCAGAAGATGGCTCAGCAGCAGGGCATGGATCCCAGTAAACTTCTGGGCATGCTCAGCAGTGGCAGCTAAAACGAACACATAAAAAAACAGTTTACTGAAGCTAAGTCCACAGAGGGCTGGCTGGTCTTCAAGGCCAGTCTTTATAACTGATACCTCCAACTTTTTGTCAAAACTATTCTCTTATTGGCTTAATCCTAACTGACCTCATTATCATCACATTTTTATTTTTATTTCTATTTTGTATGGCTCCTCACGACTGGCAAAAAGTCTAGCCATGAGATACTGCAATGACAAAGCACATCTTTCTGCTACACACAATTTAAATTATGTGCTTTGTTACAGAAAACAGAAAGGTTTGAATGTAATCCAGTTTTAAGGATATTTATATGTTAATATATAATGTTTTTTTGGTTTAGATAATCTTAAGCCATTGTCAGTTTGTAAGAAGAAAAGGTGTGTGACTTAAGGATGCCAGCTACAGTATGTAGTAATTATAGAGAATATTAGACTAAATCAAAAATAGGGTTAGTTAAAACTGAATATATTACTTACATCTCATCACAGTTTCAAAATCCGAAGGACACACGGACCTATTATGATGAGGTGAAAAAAGCACTGGATTACAGAGGGACAAAACAGTGTTCCAAATAACATAACGTGATTACTGAATCTAAATGATGTACTCTTACACTATACATATTAATTTATACTTCTATATTAAGGGAAATGTATGAAAATTGAATACAAGGCACCATAGTGAAGATTCCATACTTTAATTTATGGTACTAAGGGCTTTCTTGACCATGGTGCCAGTACAACAATCCTGTTTCTTATACCTCTACGTACCTACTTCTACAAACAGGGTCCACACAGTCATATCAATGCAATGGACATTTAAAGGGCGACATTTGTGTATATTGTATAGGTTTTTGTAAACGTACAATATAGTAACCCCTTATATTTCATAATACAGATAATATAATGATATGTTGTATGTAATATTTTTAAGACCTCTATCATCCACACTCGAAGGAAAGGTACGACTATTTGTAATTTTATTCTGTAACATATAACAGTAACGTTACATTGGTAATTTACATATTTATTTTGTTGTGTAAATCATATTTATAATTGCTATTTTCACAGAGAATTGATTCTGTAAATTGTAAATATATTGCTGCTTGATAATTGTGTTGACTGCATGTGTTTGTATCAACCTTATTGGAGAATATACAGTGCATAAATGACTAGTGAAATGTTGTTATTTATGATGATTCCAGAAGAAGCACTTTTTTATTAGTGGGGATGAAGATGGGCCTATATGGTCTGTCAGCAATTAGCCTAAAAGCTGAGAAGTGAAAGCAAATAATCTAATACAAGTTAAATAATAACTACTTGCTGAAACCATTTACACAGTTTAGATCCTGTCTGTTGTCCTCAAATGTTAATGTTTAATTGATCTCAACATAATATACTTATTACCTGTCAATATTTAAAACTTTTCTGGTGTGGGGTCTGTCACCTGCTTGTCATAGAGATGTTATGACTTTGCCTGGAATGTTCCACAGTCTGGCATTAAACATATCTTATTCAAGTTCCTGACAAACATGCATGAGTGGGCTTGCCTCTTCACAGATCTGACACGTAACTTGGTCTGCTGGCATCAAGTGCTTATCTCCATGAAGAGACATTAAATACCATATTATGGAACATTCCAGGTAAAACATCTCCATGGGTACAAGTCTACCCTCCACCAGAACAAATACATAGAGTACCTTTAAGTGGTTGATTCAAAAAGCAAAACAAAAAAACAAATGTGAAAGCACTAGAGTCACAGATTAAGGTACTGTATGAAACTACTAATCTTTTTCAACTTCCAACTCATGTCTCCGTCCAATTCTGTCATCTATCAAGTATAATCATAGCGGTAGACTTGTGTGTAATTTATTCCTCTAATGGAAGTCTTAGCCTGCCTCCCTGTCATTATACTGGGTATAAATGCCAGTTTCTCTCTTGAAGCAACTCTGACTCAGCCACTCAGGGTGCTTCCAGAAAGACGACTCTCAGACGCTGGCCACATGCGCACAGCCTCCCACCCCTCTGTGGAATATAGACCCCTATTTTTAGCACTGCGAGGCCTGTGTAACCCTGGGCTCGGCCACCACCAATCTACACACTGCACATGGGGCAGACATGAGAGAGGGTGTGTTTTTGTAAGCCAAAAGGAGAAGGAGACTAAATCCAAAAGCGACAAGCATACAGTCAGAGCAAGAAAAAGAGAGAGGGCACCAAACCGATTTTCCAACTGTTCAGGTAACACTTGAAAGGAGCTACGGGACATTTGATTGACAGGACAACAAAGTGGAGCACCTGTTGTATTGGAAGAGTTGGATATGAACGAGATGTACTACAATCTGATCTTTGACATTCACTGGACATATTCATGATTTAGGAAGACAAGAAACAACAAAAGGAGACTCAACTTCTGGATATGCACAGTGCAGAGGTATTTTAAAATACCAATATAGAAAAGGGACATTTTCACAGTCCCTAACGTGAAAGACTAACGTACCAAGCTGATGCAGTTAAGTGAATGCTATGCTGTAATTACAAAGCTAGCTCGAGAAAAACTTTGTAATTAAGGCCAAGTATAAAAAGAAACCAAGGAAGGGTGAGGCCGGTGAGAAAGGAGCCCACAGAGAACACCACTGAAGGCGGCCGGAGTCAGGAGTCTCATCGGATTGAACCAGAGCCATCATGGACGCTCACGGAGGACACTACCTCAACAAAGAGGCTGTACTGTCACCTTTGGGCTTTGCTCGCATGAGCCAACTGCTTCTGGGCTGCACCATTATAGCCCTGGTGGCCCACAGTGCAGGCTACAGCGCCTCCTATGGGACCTTCTGCATGTTTGTGTGGTGCTTTTGCTTTGCAGTGACTCTGGTGGTGTTCACATTGGACATTACAAGATTACACGCATGTATGCCGATTTCCTGGGATAACTTCACAGTTGCCTTTGCCATGTTGGCCACTCTCATGTACATAACTGCCTCTGTGGTCTATCCAGTCTACTTCATTGAAAACGACTGTGAAGATGAGAGTTGTGAAAGCCTGTACTACCGAATTGCAGTAACAGTTTGCTCCTGTATCTGCTGCTTTCCTTATGGTGTTGAAGTGTTTCTGACACGAGCTAAGCCTGGAGCTGTGGTGGGTTACATGGCCACTGTCTCAGGGTTACTAAAGGTAGTCCAAGCCTTTGTGGCCTGTATTATTTTTGGAGCCCTGGCTCATGACAGTGAGTACACACTCCACATCGCCACTGAGTACTGTGTGGTCGTGTACAGCCTGTGCTTCACGGTCACTGTAGTAGTGATCATACTGACTGTTTCAGGCAGGACCTCTTCCCTGCGCTTCCCCTTTGATCGCTTTGTAGTCATATACACCTTCTTTGCTGTTATCCTGTACCTCAGTACAGCACTTGTTTGGCCAATCTTCAGCTTTGACAAGAAGTATGGTACCACCAGTCGCCCAGAGGACTGCCCACGAGGAAACTGTCCCTGGGACAGTAAGCTTGTGGTGGCAGTGTTTACAAATGTTAACATGATTTTGTACTTTGTTGATCTCATTTACTCCCAAAGGATTCGCTTTGTCTCAGCCTCAGGATCAGCTGCGTGAAAAACTCAGCAACTCAGGTCAAAAGCAAAGAAGAAAAAACACCCAAAATGCTCTCTGTACTCTCTAAAAGATTGTAGATGAATGCAGCATTATGTCTATGTGAATATTTTGCTAACTTGAGTAATTCAGACTTGTGCCTACCAGATGAGGTCAGATGGCTTTGCCATCCATCACCCATGTTTGCTGTGTGCGTACTTAAATGTTCTTGTTTAGAGGATAATGGTGTGACAACCAAAGTGGACCTAGGACGGAGAAACTATTAAATCAGTATTATCACATTAATATAACCTGTGTATTACAGTAACATGGAGATACATCATTAAACAATGTTTTAGCCTACACGATTTTGCATTGAAGATTGTTGGTGTTGTGAACGTGATCATTTATAGGCTACTAAAGTCATGGGCTACATGGTAATAAACTTACTAAAGCCTCGTTTCCACTGGTTCGCTTCAAAGCTGGAGGGAGCCGCACCAAACAAACCCGCTCCAAAGCGGCCCCAAGCGAACCGTGCCAGTGGAAGTAGCAGACAGCTAATCTTTTAATATTGAAAAAACAAGACACATACCGAAATGTGGCACTTAGAAGGAGTGGTTCACACTTGTTCCCTCCAAACGGGCCGCACTTGTTTTTTGGGCTTTTCGCCAGCAGATGATAGTAAAGGACCGCAACCAGCCCCTGGCCTGGAGACATAACCTGATGCAACTTTTCTGGTTTGGCAAGCCCGCCCTTCATTGCCGACGCAAAGTCTTCAATTGGTTGAAAACTTAACACGACTATTTTTATTGGGTGTTACAGTTGTCAATCAGTCTATTTTCAGGTGATTTTTGGAACGATAGAAGAGATCCACGACACTAAGGTAGGCCAAAGTATGTATGTAAAGTATGGTATTTTAAAGTTGTTTTTGCTGTCCTATGGATGACTGAGCTATTTACACATTACACATTGTTTGCTGACGTCCTTCTGTTAGTTAAGTGGTTTGTTTACAATTACTGCACTGCAAGCTACAGTGCTAAATCAATAGCACAATTGCAAGTGTCATTGTAACTAGGCCTAATAAGTATCTTCCTGCTAAGTTACAGGCAGTATGAGTGTGGGCTTCATAGGAGCTGGTCAAGTGGCCCACGCCCTGGTCAGGGGCTTCACTGCTGCGGGTGAGTCATGTCCAGCCTACATACAGGAGTCTACAGGAATCATATTGTGTTATTGATGTGTGTTGATTGCAATCAGATTTCTGTACATTTATCCCCAAGGTGTGATTGCTGCCCACAGAATCACTGCCAGCTCTCCAGACACAGATCTCCCAACAGTGCATGGTCTGCGGGTGGGTTGGCCTAATCAATACATTTCTGTAGTACCAACAATTGAATTACTGTTTGAAAACAAGATGTTTGTTACAATAATGATGACCAGCATTGAATGTGTCTTAACTGAAAATGTATGCATTAATGCAAATGCTCCATTCTTACAGAAAATGGGTGTGAATGTCACCACAAGCAACAAAGAAACTGTGAAGAAAAGTGATGTCCTGTTCCTGGCAGTGAAGCCTCACATCATTCCTTTTGTGTTGGATGAGATTGGACCAGATATTGAAGAGCGGCATCTTATTGTGTCCTGTGCAGCAGGTGTCACTATCGGCTCCATTGAGAAGGCAAGGAAAAGTCCATTATTTGGCCTGTCTTCAGCCATTAAGTATTTCTGTGTCCTGCTAGACCACATAAAGGAGACATAGAATGTAGATACTGCTCCACTGACACATTAATAAAAAGGCACAGAGGTTTTGTGTTCCACACTCACACACGCCTCTCTTGGCACAAACACCAAAGCATTTCTTACTAAGGGACAAAATAAATCATAATGGTACCTTTGAAATAGTTATTCAATGATTGCTGTTTTCAGAAGCTGAAACTACATCGACCGTCTCCAAAGGTCATGCGTTGTATGACCAACACTCCCGTCGTGGTGCGAGAAGGGGCCACAGTCTATGCCACTGGAACTCATGCGGAGGTGGAGGATGGAAAGCTTCTGGAGCAGCTAATGGCCAGTGTGGGCTACTGCACTGAGGTTGAAGAGGATGTGATAGACGCTGTCACAGGCTTGAGTGGCAGTGGCCCAGCCTATGTGAGTCATTCTGATCACATTTGTACAGCAGTTGTTAAAAATGTTGCCCTAATGATGTTGATTGTTGTTTGCAGGCATTCACAGCTGTAGATGCTCTTGCTGATGGCGGGGTAAAAATGGGGCTGCCCAGAAGACTAGCCGTACGACTCGGGGCACAAGCCTTACTGGTAGGCCATACATTGCAATACTGCCTATGATTATATATAAATGAATAATTATAATATAGAGTTTTTTAATATAGTTTAAAATGAAACCCACGTATATTTTCAGTACACAGAAATTAAATTGTATTCACTTTAGTTGTGTTGGTTGTTAATGATTTTGTTTTACCAATGTTAAAGTCATTTTCTCATTAAAATGTATGATGTAGGCCTACTTTAGTCCACAATAGGGTCTGCACATCATTTATAAATTTCAAAACATGATACATTCAAACCCCAAATCACAAATGTCTTGTTTGTTTTTGAAAGGGAGCTGCTAGAATGCTGTTGGATTCAGAGCAGCATCCTGGGCAGCTCAAGGACAACGTTTGTTCACCAGGGGGAGCCACCATTCACGCACTGCACGTCATGGAGAGCGGAGGTTTCCGAAGCCTTTTGATTAATGCTGTAGAGGTCTCCTGTGTAAGGACGAAGTAAGAATGACTAATTACAATGTTTATCAAATAACTTGCATACTGTTTTGTTTTGTGTAATCAACAATTATGTAATATTAGTAGTATAGTTTCAAAATTAAGGACCGTACACTAATGAACAAAATTAAAAACAAGTTTGCACACATTGTTATTTTCTTTGCTAAAATGTTCAAGACCTTTTTGCCAAAGTCCTGTTCTTTTTTCCTCAAAGGGAACTCCAGTTTTTGGCTGACCAAGAGAAAATCTCCCCAGCTGCTATTAAGAAGACAACTCTTGACAAAGTACTGCAGCAGCCAGGTGTGAGTGCAGATGCTGTTGGAGTTAGACCTCATGGGATCAGTATGTTTGGTAATCCGCGGCCAAAGAAGAGCTGAGGGTGAAATTCTGGGTGAAGATTTTAATGGTGAAATGTCTAGGCATTAACATTCAGTCACTCCTTTACTCATGCAGTTTTTTTTATTAAACTACTTTTAAATTGTTCTGAAATGGGTCATTGGGTCACTGGTGGGATTGGAAATTGTAACACTGTGAAATATAATACGCTATTATGTTTATGACAAAACATATTTTAAATTGGTCTATTTTATCTACCTCTTTACATTACCTCAATATATTTTGTTATTAATAAATAATAAAATGTATTTCCAATCTTTTTCTGTGCCATTTCATAAAACAGCGTCTAATGGTGCAATACTGTGGCATTGTTCAAATATGGAACATCTTAACCGTTCTTTCATGCGTTATAGCCACAGTGTATGGCTATAGCCCTATTATAAATCAACTGTGTGCATGTTGGGTTAAATTGACTCCTTTCTTGTGAGAAAAGAAAATACTTCATGAATGAAGACACGTGACCAAACACGGTGACGTCTGGCTTCGTTACAAGAGAAAGGAGTCAACAAGGGAAACACGGTTGGCATTTATTGGGAAAGCGCTATCAGCTCGGTCTATCTTCTTGAAGAGCCTCCAATGATTCTCCTCGCGAGTTACAACATAAGAGGATCTTGAAAAAATAAACTTCAGATAGGACCAGCCTGAACCTGGGTATGTCTGTGATGAGCGAATAGCACTGGTGTTGTTATGCTGAGTGTGCATGCCTTTGCCTCGCTGCCGCTGACAAGCTGGGTGCAGCTAGCAGTACGGGCTAACCGCGAAACAGCAGGATGCGTCAAGTTAACCAGGATATTAGCGCAACTGCACTTCAAATTAAGTTGTTTTTTTAATGATAGACTAACTACAATGCCACCGCATTAAGTGCCTATAGTTTATTGTTGCTAAAAGTGAGACTATAGCTTTGCGTAATACAGTGCGTAATTTCCACGTAAAATGTATTCTCCTCGCTAATAAATGATTTTATGAAAGATTGGCGTTTTCCGGAAATGTATTAAATTGAGCATAAATTGACAGCACTGTTACTATGCTGAGATGGCAGCTAATATCTGTATACACATGTGAACAGATAATAAAACTAATAGTTGGTTTTATTATGGCGCCAACCACAGAAATTCCCCGCGTTTAGGGTGATTTCTATGGTTACAGAGACGCACCGCGCGGTTGATACAGTTGTAGTAGGACGTCGGCACAGCACGGGGATTTCCTCGCTTGCTTGTTTTGTAGGAGGGGAGTTGTTTGCCAATTTGACAGCAGTGTGAAGCGGGAGACGGGAGTCGTGGAATGTCAGAACTGTGTTATGGGGTTGAACTCATAATAAATAGTTGCATGAATTGTATTTAATATTATTTATATCATTGCGCTTCTCGGGGGCTTGTCAACTCATGCGCTTCTTGCTGTCCAAACCTGCTGCTTCATCACCTCGTTGTGAGAAGGAGAAAGAGCAGGCACAGGCAGCGGTGTAGCGAAAGCAGGTTGGTTGCAATATTATTTTCAATAGATTTTTTGTCGGTGTAAATGTGATTGTTTCCTTTAGGCAATGTTTAAGGTTTCTGTATGTTGGAATTTTATTTCACATTATGTCTTGCATGTATTGAATTCACCTGAATTGTCAGGTCATTTAACCACTGGTTAAATTAACAATGGCAATGGCTTTTTTGCCGTTCTCGCCTTTACTGATTCCCTTAAGCTTTTTTAGCAGTGATGTTTTATTGTCAAACAACAAACAAGCCTCGGTATTTTTATCATGCTGAATCATCACTATGATGTATTTAGTCGTTCTCTGAATCCACCCCGAAATATGGCACCACCGGACAAAGGTCTGCTCGATAGATAAGGGTCGATGGTTATCACCAAGCCGCTGTTACTAAGACGATGGATCGAAAGTGTAATGATTTGTCGTGAAGTCAGTCAGAGGAGCGCGAGCATCAAGTGATGACCATCATGCATTTATCAATAGTCTAATCTACATTCAGCGGAGAACGCGCGTTTTATTGCAGCGCTGTCATGATGTACATCAACAAACAGGGCAGAGCACATTTACACCAAGTGCCTGGTGTCAACTGTAGTGTCAAATCAATTATAAGAATGCATGATAAGCACTATATTATTCCGCTGTACAAATACAGGTTTTGTACGTGCAATAAAGATGCTATAACTATGTGTAGCTAATCAATAGAAAATATATTTCAACAAAATTTATCATAAATTAAGAATTGCCTCTTTCTTCTGTTTTTTTTTTTTTTAATTTAAAAATATTACTTTTTACCCCATTACAGAATGGATTTTTAACAGCTATACTAATTTCTGATAAATTACTTGATGAAAACTTATTGATGGCTGAAATAACTGATTGCATTTGCAGGTCTATAGTCTATGTATTGTTACAACTGTATGTAACCTATTCAAATAATTTTAGGACACATTTCAGGATTTCTTTTTTGTTGTGGCGCTTTTCTATGTGTGCATCATCATTTCTCATCATTTGGCAGCTGCTCTTGTTTCCCTATGTTGTTGATGATGAAATTTGCTGCCTATTAGACAGCACGCTTATAGAGGGTAGGTAATGAATTATCCATGGAGAATCTCTTTGCAATTTGAAAAGTCACCTTGGAAACTATTGGGTGTATAGGCAGTGCTTAACAGATAGAAGTTGCGCATTCTTGCTCAGATATTCACCTTATTTCATCATCTCTGTTCTTGTGAGCGGGGCATTGAAGTGTGTTTAGCAGACAGGCCAGCCTCGCATCAGAAGCCTGGGCTTTTGCAATAAAGCGTAATGCCCAACCCTGCCTTTCTCTGCAGGTAACAAGAACAGATGAAGGCCCTTATAACATCCGGATGCGGCTGGTAGCAGTGTGTGGACGGAGACTGGGAGTGGTGATCATCTCTGAGATTTATTGCTTCTCGCGTTGAGGCAGCAGTTATAAAATAAGACCGGATGCCACTGAGGTGAACCAAGTGAGTGCACAACTCATACCCAGTGGCATTGTGTAGAATGGTCAACCAGTGGGGCGAGAGAGAAGGCGTATGAGGTTGACGAAACATGAGGCAAGAGTTAAGTAGCTAGTGTACAGGCCGGCCACCGGGACCTCTGTATAGCGAACACAGCTGTGCTTTGGGAGTAGTTACGCCTATTCAGGACAATTAATAGCCTGCAGAAAGGAACACAAATGTGAGATTTGTCCACAAAAGTGCTGCTTAAGCTGCACAGGGAAATGGGAATGCCTGGAAGGAAAGGAGAAAAAGATCAATATACTTTTTTCCCCTTTCTGCATCAGGGAGGGAACGCTGGTGATGAAACCCCTTGCAAGTGTAGTGCGGATTATGATTGCTTAGCATTGCGATATGCCCGCTGCACCTCTCAAAGTAATACTCCCATCCAGACAGGACACTGTTTGATGATAGTTGTTTGGATCTTGAGTCAGATTTGGCATGTCCTCTGTGTTCATAATTTAGATTAGCCAATACTGAACAGAGGCACATGTGCAGAGCTGCTTGTTGGCCGGTGTTTTTCTTATAACCTACTTTTATGCGCACTGATTTACGGCGGATCCATGGTGAAAAGTCATTTCATTGTACATGTCACTCAAGGTTATGCTCATTGTACATAGCTGAAAATATGAACATGCAATAATTCAAAATAGGACAGCCCAAATTCTTGCTCAGAGCAAGTATGCATGGGGCAATTGTCATAGCAAAAATCATTTGTTTGTCCTACATGAATGCATGTAATTATTTTTGTTACATCTGCACAGCAGAACTGTGGTTAGGTGGTTAGTTATTTGTCTTTGATGCAACGGTCAGAGAGTTATATGGGGACAGTGGTGTCATAAATGAAATGAGAGAGTAGTGTTAGGATAGCATAAGGTGGAAAATAAACATGCAACCAATTCAGTAGAGTGCAGAACAGAAAATCAAGTTTAAAACATCATCCATCACTGGATATAATATTATCTAAGCCAGTGCCATGTTATTAATAATAATTAATAAAACTCCCTGCAAGAAAAGCACTATTAGGAGAAAAAATGACTGTACTAATTGTCTAAAGAACTCTACTTTATAACATGTTTTAAATTTATTCAGTGTTTCAAAGGAAAGTTTTGTGCTTCCAAATGAGCTGTTGTAACTTAGTCTTGTTAGGTCATTGTTGGGCACATTCACTACATGTGCAACTGGTGTAGTGGAGATGTTTTGTCAGTGTGTGGGCTGCCTACTACCCTTAGTTTCTCAGTAAACACAAGGCCGAAGCATCAAGAGCTGTTTCCCTGTTTAATCAAGTCCTGCAGGCACACAGTGTTAAGGTTAGCACTCATGCTACTGCAGCCCTATCTGAGAGCTTCAATTAGTAAAGCAGCTCTGAGCTTAGTTAATGTAAACCAGCACACTCCAGGTCTCTTTAAATAAACTTCACATTAACACTGGCATTGGAACAAACCCGATTCCCTGGAGGCAGATGATTCATGTTTTCTCTTAAAACATGGACTCAATGCAAATTTCTACCACAAGTGTGCCACATGCATCTGCAGTATCATTAGTATGTTATTTCTCTAACAGCCATGGCTAAATGTACAAGCAATAAATTATTGGCTCTATGGAAAATATTTTTATTTCACAATTTTTATCTTGTCAGTGATTACTTTATTTTGCACATATTTTGAACACAAATTTGTTTACTCAAAACAGCTTGAATACCGATAGCCTTAGTAACAGTCTGTGGGAATGAGGTAACACATTGGTTGTATTAAACGCAAGAATAGTGCAATAGATGTAACTTCTAAAATATGAAGCCTGACCTTGGGTGTACAAATTGTTTTATACATTTAGTTGATAGGATACAATCCTATTAGATGGTGTTTTCACCTTGCTCCAAATCGGTGCTGATCCAAAGTCCTGTGGCTTAGTATTTCCCCTCTACTACAAGCGTATCACATTTCTGTGTGAAAGCTGCTGAATGATTTTCTCTCTCCCTCTTTTTGTCACTCTTATTTCACGCTCTGAATACTTACTACCTAATAGCTTCCCTCCTCTCTTACCAGTGTACCTTTTAGCTCACACACTGTTGTCTCCATGCTCAACTTTCCCCAGTCTCCTCCTAGTAAGTCCTCTAAAGCTATCCCAGAGTCTGATTTTTAATTTGCAGTTAAATGGTGCCCGACACATGCAGCTTGCTTGATAATTGACTTCACTCAGCTGAAAGAAGGAATGATTAGATCGGAATATCCAGGCAATCATTTCAACTCGGAATAAAAGGGAGACACTAAAAGCAGTACTTGATCACACAGTTATTTTTGGCAACATAGAAAAAAGTATTGGTTTCCACTTGGCTTGAAAATTACAAAGTCACAAGTGGACAGTGCAGAAAAGGGCATTCTATTGTTAAATCAAATAATATTAGCAATGTGTTCTCGTCCTTTTTTACTGTGTCCAAAATTCTGGTTATGTTCATTGTTCCAGCAGGAACCTTATGATAATAGAGTAAGGGTACATGTCCTATCAATAATTAATAAAGGAAAATGAATATGTGATCAGGAAGACAAGACATCTGTTACTTTCATTTAATGGTGTGTTAAAAATGAATTTCACCACCGTGTTTCTTCAGTTTTGTTATAATCTTTTTTATTATTTTAGAAATAGAATAAAAAAAGACATTAGAAAACTGTTGCTATGGATACAAATCTCTAACATTGTAAAACATATCTAAACTATTGCACACCAAAAATCTATTTACTGTCCCATAAAGGTCTTTTCATTGTAATTTGGATGCTTTAAATATATTCATAGCCAGCACCAGGAGCCTGTGCTGTCCAAATTTAGCGTAAATGTGTGGTTTCTCTACAAAGCATATTACTGTTATGTCCTTGGTGTTTGGGTGAGATGTATTATTTTGGCCTGCTCTGATTTTCTACTGAAGTGGGATTGCTGGATCCGGCCTATGCTTTTGCCTCCAAACAGTGTTGCATCAGCATGCTTCTCCATCGTCTTGTTGTATTCACTTCATTAGCAGCCTGCCAGGGCCAAGTGCCCAGACACATCTTTTCAGGAATTGATCATGACAAGTGAAATTTATGTGCACTTGTGTGGTTTTGGTTATCTTTGAGCATGTGTGAGTGTGTGTTTGTGTGTGTGTGTGTGTGTATAAATGTGTGTGATCAGTTGTATGATGTGATGTCCCGCACTTTCATGTCTCACTAAATCCTGGGTGCCCTGTTAGTCCTCACCAGGCAGTCGTGTTTAGTATTCAGGGAGCGGGCCGCTGTCGTAATCTGGATTCTGAGGCAGGTTGCTGGGGCTTTTTGTTTGCTCTCATGGCCCTGATAATCTTGTTACACTGCTGTCAAGTGGATCTGGCTCTCCCCGCGGCCCTGAACCACCAAGCGTGCCACCTCCAGCACCAGACGGCCCCCGTGCTTCCTCCTCCTACACCCCCACCTAACTCCCCATCACCCACCTATCCTATCCTACTCTACCGCCATTTTGAGACAGCGGTTGATGGAAGAGCCTTGGTCGTATCCTTGAAGAATCACCTCCCGAGCATCTTTATTCTGCCTCCCACCCCCACCTTCAGCTGTGAATGACAGTGATAAATATTCATCAGGGGGACTCGGTGCTGGGATGCCAGTGCCTTCCCATTCCCCAACAACAAAGAGTCCCCTAGTTAATAGTGTCCATCGTAGGCTGCCCCCTGGAGGGATCCTGCTGAGAGGATAGGATCATTAAAGCCTGACACTGGCCCTATCATGTCACATCAGCATTTATCCCACTTCTACAGCCCTTCTTGTGACCAACCTAAGCCGACCTCACCGCCCTCTTCCCCTGTTAAGATGCTGATAAACATGGACAGGTTGAGAAGGTTGGCCAAATGTCTTACGTTGTGTCAGTTCAGCTTCACAAGTTCCTAATTGGCACCTTGGTTTTGGTCCTTGCTGACACCAGTACGTTTTTTCTTCAACCTGTTCTTCTCAAGCTCCTCTAAATGTGTTGAGTGAGCATATTTGATGAAACTCCCTCCTTCTTTCTCACCTTCTGTCTATCTCACTCCCTCTCTTGCCTTTCACCGGGTGACCACACTCAGCATTTTCTGTTTCCTTTGGGTGTGATGTCTCTCCTACACAAGCAAATCAGCTCTGATTTGTCAGCGTTCTTACAGGCAATTCATAAAAATTCATTTAAATATAGAAGACGCCCTCATCCCAATGCTTGCACTCTGCCTTCAGATCACCCTGCACTCTGAGCTGCTATCCTTTGCTTGCTTTGATAGGCTATCACAAAAGCCTGAAAAGATTACCACTCAGGATGTCATCTTTGTTCCTGGAATTAACATACTTGTAAAGTGCAAATGAATCAAATTAATACAGGAAAACAGTATTTAAGAAGAATGATAAAACTCTATTACGAAATGTAATATATTATATTATATTATATTATATAATACATATAGATGATATGAAAATTACAGCACCGTAGATGACAGACGGCACACATTTGTTTAGTTTTTTTTTAACAGCACTCTGCAATTACAACTTCCAGGAAAGCATTGACCTTATCCTGCAATGATGAAGAAAGTGGATGATTGCCCCGTTGCTGACCTTGAATTTCATCAAAGTCATATCTGAGTTGTCATTCTAACAGACACAAAGAAACCCCCAAAATCAACATGCTGAACAATCTGACCACTAAGTTCCAATATAGTTCAGCTTTTTGTCTCAAATGTATGTACTTAAGAATTTTATGAACACATGCGTTACTTTGATCATTCCTAAGATAATAACATTACGTGTTCCATATTGAAAGGCCTTGGAGGCACATTTCTTCCTGCCTGTCTGGATGTGTGGGCATGCTCTTTGTCTCTGAGGTGTGACATGCCGGCTCGAGGAGGGAGCAGCTGTGCATTGGACCTTGTCTGTGTTGTGCTGCCATGCCCTGTCATTGGGAGCCGTCTGTTGGCAGCAGCCTGAGCTGGAGGGCTGCAGTCTGGGCGCTCTCCTTCCACACTGTCATATGGTGAGCTTTCAATGTGCCAAGCCATGCCTACTGTGTATCCTACACAGCTGCATGACAGGATCCACCTCCAGAACCTGGACTCTATGCTATTTTGTTGCATATTTTAGACTGTTTTTCACACCATGGTGCTTATTGGAGATTTTGGGTTTTATGAAATTTTGGAGGAGCAGCCTTTTCCCTCTCATCCTTGTAGCTATTAGTGGAGTACTTTCCTGTCTATTTGTACATTATCTGTGCCTCATCAGGCAGACCATTATCCCATTATGTTTTGCATCTGTGGTCCAAATGCTGACTGGAAATGAGTCACCACAAAGGCCAGTTAAAGGTGTTACTATCAGTGGGCTATTCCTAGCAGCCCAACAGGGATGAAAGTATCATGTGTAAAATGTCCTCTGCTAAAGCACTGTTTATAACTGCATCCGAACGCAAGTCACCATTTGACCTCATGTTATGTCCTAGGCCATGTTACCGTGTAATATTCTGAGATGCATAGTCTTTTCTTGTTTGACTCCCATTTGACCATTTCACCTGTAGCATCACTTTGTTACCATGGAGATATCTTGACCGTTCGAGTACTCTTTCAAACAAGTCAAATGTTCAAAGTGCAGCCCTGGGGCCACTGCATGGAATGAGAATAATATTTCTTTAGGCGTCAATAAAATGCACTGTTTTTCGTACATCGGTTCCCACACACAAGTTGAAGGTTTTCTTTTGACATTGCATTCATCCACTGTGTTCTTTGTGATATCTGATCTGAAAATTAATTCAGTTTGATCTTATGAAAAGCAAAAACATTTCTAGAACTACACACGTCTGTTAAAAAACAAAAACAAAAAAACAGTAATAATTATTGAATGAGTTCTGTAATGGGTGAGCACTCTCCCTAATGTTATTGTTGCTTTCTTGGGCACTTCCGTTATTTGGTCTGGTAGGATAAACAGAATCAGAAACAGCTTTATTGCCATTTTGTGAACAAAATTACAATTTGGAATGGACTTTGGCAATATGGTACAAGATAAAACATCTTAATAGTAAAATGAAAGGCATGCATAAAATAAGGTGTAAGAAATAAAATAAATTACATTTTTAAACTGAAGTAAATTTCCTTAAAAAATAAAATAAATAAAAATCAATTTAACCGCTTCAGCACTATATACACTAACTAACGCATTCCCAAACTCTGTGCCTTATCTAAAAGCCTAAAAATAACCCCATAGTCTTACCTTGCATTTCCCTGTGTATCCCCAGCAACTACAATGTGCATACTTTTTGGATGGTAAACCCCACTGAGCTCCCACATGTATTTGTTTATATGCTCAATCCAAACATGCTGCTGGGCTGTTTAAAGCAGCTTACTGAGGCATTGTGCTGGCTGGGCTAACCATGATGGGTGCCTGTTTCGCTGACGCAGCATTTGTGCCGCGTAAGCACCCAGGGCCACAAAGCAATCCAGTGCGGTTGTGTATATATGAGATCACGTTCTTATCCCATACCACGGCTCACTTGGGTGCACACTCTCCACTTTCTGACTGTCCCAACACCAGCGGGATAGTTTTCACATCTGCCCCGATTCTCCCTTAACCCAATGGTCATGGCTGATGTACTAAACTGCATTGCCCTGGATGGTGGCTGAGGCTCTGCAGCAGAGCACCCATATCTTTGTATTGATTCAGGGGATTATAGACACTCAACAGATGCAGTATGTGCGGCTGTCTAGACAAACAGAAAGGCTGCTCTGTGTCTAAGCATGTGTTAAATTTACAACTTAATGTCTTCTTGTCTGATATTCCCTGATTGTAATTATTCAGAAACTGCTCATAAATGGTCCTAAATAATTACATTCTCCTGTGAATGACTAAGAAAAGTTTATTTTAGATTCATCAGTCTGTGATAATGATGCCAAGTCACCAATTAAATTCTCATAGTGAACTGATAATATTTTGTCACACCCCCACTTAAAACTGACTTCTTTTCTCACTTCTTGTCAGAAATTATTCAAATCTAAATTTATATATGCTTCCGCTGTTATGTACAATAATCATGACTTTCGGTGTCCTGTTATCCATTGGTTTAAAAATTAGAAATTAGGACCGCTACCATAGCAATTAACAACTTAAAACTAAATATGATCAATATAATATAATATATAATATAACAGAAAGTTGAAATCCATTTTGAATACTTATTTATATTTTGTTGTGAATTGCTAATGTCTATAGCAAATTTTTTCATCACTCTGAAACCCATCTGTATCTGTGCCTGTACAGAAAAGAAAATTGATATTTCAAGCCATTTGTTTTCAGTGACAGGGCACTAATAGTCAAGGTACAACTCAGGGAATGGACTTGGCCTTTACAGCGAACTTGTATGTCCTTGACCCAGTTTGCCGGGCTTTTTATTTGCAGGGCTAGTTGTGCACTAGCTTCCTTGCAAGAAAATTCATTGTTTACTTTACTTTTTTACAATGTTCCTTTTTTTTCTTTTCTACAGAACAGTCCGTTGTGCAGGTGGACCCGGCTCTCGTGGCATGACTACCACAAACAAAGGAAACAAGGCCTTGAAGGTAAACATGAAGCACACTTTGAGTTAGTACTGTTATAGTGTAGAAATATCACATGATACAAATGGAAGGGTAACATTAGTAACATTTTATAACACCTAACTAGCCTATATACACCTAACTAGCTAGGTAAATGTATGTATTTATTTATTTGAAAAGGGCCATTGCACCTTAATCAACAATCAACAAATCAAGTATGTGTGTGTGTGTGTGTGTGTCTTTCTTCATGCTTTATTAAGGCTATCCTTAATAATTATTTATTTAATAATTTGTTAATTATTTCATAATTAACAAATACTTTATTAAACATTAGGCTTAATAAGTACTTAATTAATACACTAAGTACTAAGTAGCTAAGCCTGAATCATTCTTAATAAACTATTTGTTGATTATGAATTAAGTCTCTCCTCATGATTTATTTAGGCCAATTAGATGCAGTTATTACAGTGTTTACCCAGTGAAATTTACCATTAACATATTGCTCTAACTGTGTACATTTCAAGATGACAGTTTTGGTGTCTTCACTATCAGGTCATCTTTTTAATCTTATACATGCCACCATGTTGATTCTGTTACAAATCCATTGTATGAAAAATGCTTCACTTTCCCAGGTGAAGCGGGAGCCCGGAGAGAATGGCACCAGCTTGACAGATGACGAGCTGGTGACTATGTCGGTACGGGAGTTGAACCAGCATCTCCGTGGCCTTACCAAAGAGGAAATTCTGCAGTTAAAGCAGCGGAGACGTACTTTAAAGAACCGGGGCTATGCCGCCAGCTGCCGTGTGAAGCGCGTCACCCAAAAAGAGGAACTCGAGAAGCAGAAGGCTCAGCTGCAGCAGGAGGTTGACAAACTGGCTACAGAAAACGCCAGTATGAAGGTGGAGTTGGACGCGCTGCGGTCTAAGTATGAGGCCCTCCAGAGCTTTGCCAGGACTGTGGCCCGTAACCCTGTCACCACCCGGGCTCCAATGGCCTCCGTCATTGGGCCGCTCATCCCTGGTAAAGTAGCCGCCACCAGCGTCATCACCATTGTCAAGTCCAAAACTGAAGCCAGATCGTAGTAGCAGAATGCGACGGAGGGAGAGTCGTGTGATATTAACAGGGCATTGAGTTAGCTATGGGAGTTCATAATTTGTTCTTTGACACTAAAACTACTGTATGCTATCTTTATTAATCAAAAAATACGATTTTTGGTTGTGGAGCTTGTAGAGTCCCAATACCATAGTTATTCTTTTGTGTTGCTCTATCCATAGTGGGATCTATTCTAAGATAAAAACTGCAAAAATAGTATTAGTTTAAACATAATAACATTTTTACATAGATACTGAGAAAACTTTAGCTAACCCTTTGGCCTGTTGTTATGCACTGACTCAGAATGATAAATCCAAGCAAATTGTTGGTATAAACATTATGTGTCTTTAATCAGCTTGACAAAACCCAAATCTACTCAAATTGTCAAATTGTTGGTTTTATCTGTCAGGGCGTAAACGTGGAGCGATGCATCCAAATTCACTATTTGTTTCTGTTTACGCCTTTGTGACAGACGTTAATGAACTTGTCATTGTCAATATGACTGGTAGATGCAATAATATATGTATGCACTGAAAGTACAAAGAGGTCTATTATATTTATGGCAAAAACGATCAGCGGTTCTAAAGGATATTGTTGCAGAGTGGAGCACCATTCCAGTGTGACAAGCTTCCTCAACAATATCTGCAAAACCTGAATGTTATTACAGTACAATACCTACATAATTTGTGGGTACTTTGTAGCCCACAAAACCTAGTTTTTGCTCATACCGAACATCTATGTTCAAGATATTTTCATTTCAAGATATTTATTGCTTCTTTTGTAATTACCATCAAACGTTTCCAAAAGAAAACTTTACTCGAGCTTTACTGTTTGAATTGTTAAGGTGTTAAGGAAACTTTGTCTAATGTTTAGTTTTTGTTTTTATTAACATAGATTACTTCCATTGTTTATAGAAACGTACAAAAGAGAAAAAAAAATCCTGTGACATCTCTTTTTGCAATTGTACCGAAAGTGGCTTACTATTGAAGTCTGATAGCTTTTCTAGTGACTAGGCGCGTACTGTGGGGTAGCGCGTGATGTGATGTGTAAGTGACAAGTTGGCAGTGTTGTTCACTGTATAGATGTCAAAAAGCTGTGCTATTATAAAACAAATCTGTAGAGCTAAACTAGGTGGTGTAAACAAGGTCAAATGTCTTGTGCATAACAGCATCTGTGATTTCCCTTTGCTTCCTTGGTGTTTGTTACAAACATAAACTCATTACAAGTTCACCATATCAAGCCAGGTAAGGCAGAAATCTGGGTATCTGGTAAAAAGCTCAAATTTATGATTTTTTGTCCCTTTGAAAAAAATTGATTTTACAATGACTTTGTCTTTATTGACTTAAGAGTCGAAGCGTTATAATATAACAAAATCAATTAAATCATCATTTTTGTTCAAATAAAATCACAGAAATATATTAATTAACTTCAACAGCGCAGCATTACAAATAAAAGGTTTACCCACTGAACTTGTATACTGTACAAATGGTAGGCGTGGATTGAGGGTCTCTTATGCACTAAGCTCCTGCTTGTTTTGCTCAGGACAAAACAGGTCACTCTAAAAATGGAAA
>KN481890.1:0-21787 GCA_000787095.1 Periophthalmodon schlosseri | reverse complement strand
TGTTATTTTATTATCTTCATGGTATCGTTATCGGGCATCCAGTCTATTCCTTGGTATCGAAATTGGGATTGAAATTTTAGTAGCGTGACAACACTCTAGATATTGACTGATGCTGATTTCTGACATTCCAGTGCGGGTAACTTCTGTAAGTGTCTCTACCTGAGTTGGGTCCACATATAAAAATTGTAAAATCTGTTAAAATCATGTTAGAATCAATCAATGAAACTGCTGTGTGCTGTCTATATCTAATTATAAAGTATTTCAGTCGTCCAAGAACCAAGAAGCGCGCTGTTAAGTTGTCCTTATGAAGATGCCGTTTACTAGTACTGCTTTGTATACATTGTAGTTCTTTCGCAAGATCCTTCTAATCTTGTGAGGTTTTGTCCGTGCCCCGCTCCCTTTCAGTCGACAGGTTATGTCTTGTTAGTTTTCCCATGACTGAGCTCTGAAAACTCTGAAACTACATTCTCACATCCCCTGGCCTGCTCATTATTTATGTTAGAATGTGGAGCCAAACACAATCTGTGCTTCTACAGCTAATATTTCATTTGCAGAAGTGTTAGCGGTGCAGGATACATCTATAGGGCCTTTACCTACCGCCAGCTGCTTAGTCTGTCTTGTGTGAGAGCACGTTTAAAAGTTGTTAAACATCCTGAGAACATTGTATCTTAAGATCATTTAGAAAGCCGCTCGACCCAAAGTTCCAGCAGAAGACTCGGGTAAGCGTTTCATTATGGCAGTACGGTCGCTCAGTCACTGCAAGACGTCTGTAGCAATGTGGAAGGATGAAATGCAGACAACAAATGTTCCTATGGGGACAGTAAAGTATACCTTAAGCTTACCTTATACGTGTGACAGATGCTTTCAAGTGAAACATGTAAAGATGACCGCTCATGTGTTTAAGCACTTAGGGGCAACCATCCAGAGCGCCGGACACTGGGGAAGTCTGAGTCCTCTGTCTTATTTTCAAATGGAAACTACTTGAATTGAGTGCTATTGAGTGCTGTTTGGGTTTCTTTCATTTTAAAGGTTCAGTATGTCACTTTCTGGAGGTGGCATGTCACCTGTATGATTCCATGGAAATAGAAAGTTAAAACCATACTAAAAATTCAAATCTATCAACTGGACAATCTGTCAACTTGAATTTTTCTTTTACTGTGGATCATACCTGAACGACTGAGGGAGTGCACAGACGTACTTCAGAACATTCATCCACGGGGATTAATATACTGTGGAAAATTATAGCCAAGGAAACAACATTTCCATGGAAACAAGTAGGAGTCAGGTTTATAGAGATACAAGCCCACTTACGTTAATATTTTTATACATTTTTAAGTGCAATAAGTGCAAATCATTTTTTGGTAAAAAGGTACATACTGTGGCTTTAAAAGAAAGTGTCAAATGTCAGTGCAGTAGTGCAGTGGTCAGAGCAGTCATCAGAAAATCTCTAAGGTTGGGGTTCAATCTCAGCTCAGATCATGGTTACTGATGTGTGCTTGTCCACGTAAACTACAGTCTTTTCCTACACACAAAGACATGGATGACTGACAGGCTCGTCTGTAGCAAAACAAACACTGTGGCTTATAAGGGAAAAATGAAACATGGCCGATTTCTGCAGAATGAGTGAAGCACTACACACTGTTTGGTGAAACAATAACATTTTTCTAAATGATGATGATCAATGAGCTCTTCTGTTTCCCATGTGTCTCAAAAATCAACAAACCTGATTGGACAGCTCTGAGTTTGGCCTGATAAGCAGAGGATATCAGACTATACAGCTGTTGTGTCCTTAGGCATCGTAACAACAATTATTGCTCCAATCAAAAATAAAAATGTGTAACTGAAAAAACAGTTCTACCCTGAATGATATGGACGTTCATTCTTGCTCTCAAAATCTGGAGCAAAGAGTCTACTACTATTTGAAACATGAATCTCAAAACATTACTCACAAATATAGTTTATACATAGAATACATCCAATTCTTCTTTTATATCTAGAGTATAAAATGAGTTTGTTTCCTAAGATGGATTTAGGATGAGAGCAGATGGACACGCACTCGAAAATCAATGCATGTGAATGTGATAAATGGTTTCTTTTTTACTAGGCACTAGTAAAAAAGAAGTAAATACAATTAAATACTTCCTCCTTTTGCGGTTTGAAAGTCAGGTACCCCATCTTTAAAGGTGCACTATGCAACATTTCTGGTCAAGGGTCTCCCTTCTGCTTGTTTCCATGAAGATGTTATTGCTTTGCCTAGAATAACCCACAGTGTGAATTGACACCGTGGAGATGAGGTATTTTTTAAGTATTTTGTTATTTTTTTTTCTCTTTTTGTTTTACAATAAAACATCAAGATAAGTTAAATGCCAAACGGTGGAACATTCCAGGCAAGGCAATACCATCTCCATGGAGACAAGCAGGTATTGGACCCTCCACCAAAAGGTTACACACTGTAGCTTTAACTCTGACAGATTATAAAGTTGAATATGACGTTTTTCCCACAATCAAGCAGTCGTGCTATGGACTCGTATAACTATGCTGGTTGTTGAAAGTAGTTGCAGAGTTTGTCCAGTGGGCAGTGTTCCTTGTCCTTGTCTCGTCCAACCCCTTTTTGCTTGTGTGACTGAATATTGAACAACTGAAAGGTCTTTGGAATACTGTTTGTGACCTTTATACATATATGAAACTTTCTTTTGGTTTTAAACAGAGATAGTTACCGTCTTCTTCAGTAATGACATCAACGTGGTTTCTATACGGCGGTGCATGTCAATATGAGATCATGTCATCCATATGTCTTCACCCTGACCTGCTTTTAGGGCTTAGACAATACAGCATTGACCTGTGTAAGTGTTCAGCTCCGAGTACAGTGTAAGATCGGTTTCTAGACGGCCTCTTCACTTGTCGTTCTGTCAAGTACAATGTGGGTGTTGATGAATGGGGGTCTTTGAGTGGACTTCCTGTTACTGTGGAAATGCTGGAGGCTTGTATGATGCTCGCTGAACGGGATCTAACACACTTTTTACAGGGTAGATTTTTGTGGTGAAGCTCACAAATCAAACCATCTCATAAATTTGTTGGCATGTCACATATTAAAGCAGATAAATTTGATTTTATTTGTAAATCACAGGTGACCAATGAGCTCCTTCTTTCATATGTGTCATTGAAAAAGCTGATCTGTTTGCACGATCACGTTTGACCGGGCTTGAGATGCAACAGAGAAAGTGGAGACCAGACTGATACCAATCTGTATAAAAACACAGATATCATTCTGGATTTGCCAAGCAATAAAACTATGCTTTATATTTACAACAGGTATTATCCCACTAAATCAAAATTTGAGAATCATCAAAACCTGTCATATGCACTTTAAGCAAGACACTTCAGACACACGCGGGGAGTGAGCGAGCGATGTCAAATCAAATGGTACCAAATTGCGTTGATATTAACAATGTGCTCGAGGATTTGTGAGAGCTACCATAGTACACACGTATTTTTCTGTATATTTTTATTTCAATCAATCAAGCAGTCCTACTTCTGGTGGTTCTTGAAAGCAGCTGAGTTTCTCCAGTAGTGTTCACTGTCTGTGTCTTGTTGGACTCTGACATGTGTTGCATTAAGAGGCTTACAGTACAGTGGCCTTCTACATGTGTATTTGAAAAGCTGTTCTGAATATGTGACCTTTAAGCAGAGATAGTCACAGTCGACAGTATTGACTGCTGTGGGGTTTCTATCCAATATCCATACCTACCTATGTGGTGTAGAGAATAAAGCAGTCATCACAGCATAGTCTAAGATCAGTTATCTGTCAAGTCACTGTGGATATTTATGAATGTTGGCATTTGAGCAGTGGCGTAGCCACACCCCTGTGCCCCTGAGCCACACCCCTGTGCCCCTGAGCGCCCACCCCTGTGCCCCTGAGCCACACCCCTTTGGCCCTGAGCCACACCCCTGTGTATTCAGAGTGCCACAGTAACAATCAACAAAAAGCATAAGATACAAGGAACTAAACACGTCTGCTAAAGGATGCTTTTGAATAGTTTGATTATTTGGACAGACTCAAAAAGAGACAAAAGTTTTACTCCTACTTGAAAAATGTTGTTATTTAAATAACAGTACTTTTACATGAGTAAAAGTTGTGGTTACTCTTCCCACTGTGATTAAGTTTATAAGTCTACATTATCTTGATGTTAACAATATGAAATTATTTGAACATTTGTTTCTTGCAGCTCCTTCAGATATGATGTAGTTTGTCTCATTTTTGTGTCTATCCTTTGAAAATACTTGATGTTTTGTTTTTCATTAACTTGAAATTATAAATCAGATGTTATGTCTTAACAGTTACTCTTTAGGTTACTCTTACTTGAGTAATTTCTTGGACCACTGCTTTGTACTTTTAATTGAGTAATATTATTTTGAAGTAGTTACTCTTGAGTAAAATTTTTGGCTTCTCTATGCTTCTCTGGCCAGTGCCGAGCTGTGATTGGCCAGAGCTGAGCTCTGATTGTCCAGTGCTGATTGGCTGAGCAGGCAGTGTCGGCTCAGAGGTGAAACTTATGCAGATGAGTGAAAGGGTCTTTCAGTCTGATCTAGGGTTTGTCAAGATTATCAAAAATGAGATACTGATCAATACTAAAACTTTTTTTTTACTATCATCATGATATTGGAATTGGTATTGAGTATCAAGTTGATTCCTTAGTATCGAAATTAGTTTGAAGTTTTACTATCATGACAACACTAGTTTTTTTGTTACAGCTCATTTTTTAAGTAACAGTTTTGGTGGTAGACTGTTTTGGTAATAGTTCCAAAATTATAATCTCGCAATATAAACTTGCAATTGAATTCGTGAACATGATCACAAGGTGATATTTCTGCAGTTGTACACCTCATTCTGATTTTGTTCAATACAGCAATCTTACACAAGACCTATACAGGCACTATGTAGTATTTAGTATTGTATTGAAGAATCAATACTGTTCATTCTACGCTGTCCTTCGTGTCCAGATGATGTGAGCTGTTTCTGAGCATCTTTCTCTTTTTTTGGATGTGCACATGATGGCCTTGTGCTGACCACAATCCCTGTGTTGCCTGGTAAAAACATCTCCTCTCATCACACTGACCTGAGCCCACACTGCAGCAGGAAGGAGGGGGAGGGTCTTGAGTGCTCTAGGCCTGCTCCTAATGGGAATAGTGAATGAGGCAGTGGACTGTAGGTGGAGAGGCTTCTACAGAGCCTCTACATTTATCATAATTGTTAGATGGTTTTCTTCATTGTTCAAAGCTGAGGTGCCTCATTTTCAAACCGTGAAAGGGGGAAGTAATAATTATGCCTATGATGGTGGTGGTAAGCCACGCTACCAGTCAAAAGTTTGGACACACTTTTTCTTTCATGTTTCTTAGTAAAAGAAAAACAAAAAGTTGTACGACTGAAGAAGTTTCACTGCACATCCAAGTTGCTTCTTCAGTTCTGGTCAGATTACTGGTGGACACTGCCTTATATCTGTCTGAAGGGAACTACACTGAAGCTAAAATGCCCATAATGCCTTAATTGGTTAGAATTACAACAGGTGAGATGATTTGTGCTGTTAAACAAGTCTCTTACACAGGCTCCTGAAAATGTGCTGTTTAAATTCATTTTGTATTTTTTCTTGAATTTTCAGACTAAACACTTATGTGTCAGTGTTTGCTAATGTGTGCATTGTGTCACCATGGAAACGGCTGAACATCCTACTATAGATATACCTGCAGAACACCCACAGTGTGATGATCTATGTTAAGTTGTTTCCTTATCAAAAATATACCTGGTGTTGCGGTGTTTCATTCACACATATCCATGCATATTTAGGCGAAGTTCTTAAACTGAAGACACTGTTCCGCCTTGTGATGTCATGTGGTAACACAGGAAGTGCTCCACTGTGTTTTTATACTCCATACACCTTCATTAGAATCATTTGGATAATTTTAGTCCTGGAATTGCCAATCTCTACTAAACAAAAGGTAAAAGGTAACTGTGAACTTGAAAACTACCACTACATGACATACAAGGTGGATGTTTTTATACTCCATACACCTTCATTAGAATCATTTGGATAATTTTAGTCCTGGAATTGCCAATCTCTACTAAACAAAAGGTAAAAGGTAACTGTGAACTTGAAAACTACCACTACATGACATCACAAGGTGGAACACAGCATTTTGAGCTTTTGAGATGTAGACAGATTGATAATAAAGGGTTACTCAAACACATTGGGACTAAACCTGGAGCAGTCTTGTGAATAGACAGAAACACATGTACCGTAAATTTCGGAATATAAGCCGATACTTTTTTCCCACGCTTTGAACCCTGCGGCTTATACAACAGTGTGGCTAATTTAATGATTTTTACTGGCTAACGGTCACCGGGGGGCACTCTCTACCAATGAATGCAAAAGTGAGACAGACGTGGGGAAAGATTACACGCTGAAGAATACACGAGTTTTGATTTTGAACTGTCATTTTGCGCATCATGCCACACCCTCATCATGGAAAACACACGAAAAAATGCAGATGATGCAGCTTGATGCAGTTAAAGGCAATGGATCTGGCATCAAAGAAGGAAATAGAGCCACTGCACGTAAGCTTGGCATTAATGAACCGATGGTGCGACGTTGGAGGTGGCAGCGGGAAGAACTTAGTCAATGTAAAAAGACGACAAAAGCTTTCAGAGGAAATAAAAGCAGATGACTCATGTTGGTGCTGTTTTATTTTTTAAACATGCAGGTATGTTCATCCCGTGTTACTGTCGTGTTGGTGCTATGCTGATGCCGTGTTGATGCTGTTTTATTTTCTAAACATGCAGGTATGTTCATCCGTGTTGATGGCGTGTTGGTGCCGTACTGACGATTTTCAGGCACAGTTTGAAAAAAAGCGCGTCTTACAATAGTGTTGTATTTTGCTTTATTCGCTTGTTTGATGAATCTTGTGCAGTAAGTCAGCTCCCCCTGAGCCCTCACAGAACACTCTGTTTGAAATTTCCAAGTATTGTTACATTAGAGGTAGAGACCCTGCTCAGCTTTTAGGTCCATAAATCCGCCAAATTGCTTTCATCACTACTGCGTGCTTACATTAACATGTCTGAGCATGTTTGTTTGCTATGATTAGGTTTTTCTCCATGGTAATTCCCTCTACACTACCAGATTCAAGTATGGGGAGCGTCCAAGCTGAAAAATAATGCCTCGTTCCTTACAAAGCCATTATTTTAAGTTCTAAAACCTGAGGTGCCAAAGCGAAGGTACTCAAAAGCATGTTTAAAGTGGGACTAAACACCTAAACGTCTACTAGAACTAAACTAGAGCTTCTAAATTGGGCAGTACCTGGAGGAGGTCTGCGTAATCCCTCAGTCGTCCAGGTGTGATCCATATATAGGGTACAGGAACAGTGGGATTGGTCTAACAGGTATCCACACTTCAAACTCCGCCCCTGCAGCCAGGTGTTTGTAATCAAATACACATGGCTGTAATCAGGGCAGAGGCGCGTGATGTTACTAACTAAAGGAAATTGCAGAGGCCACTGAAGGCAGATTTAGGCATTTTGACCAGAAAGCTGCAGATTTACGTAGTTTGCACATAAGTTGCCAAAAATGACTAGGATCAGTAAATACTATTTAAACGGCATGTACACAGTTTAGTAGCAAGTTTAGTTCCACTTTAAAGGCAAATAACAACACAAATAATGCATAATGATTTAACCCTCCAATCGTGTGTCTCCTCTCGCCCCCAGGAGCTGTGTGTGTGCGTGACCGCCTCACCTCTCGCTTCTGTCAGACTCTGCGCTGGTTGGGCCGCTGCTCTCTGGCCAACGTGAGGACCCAGTGCTGTTGGACGTGTAGCCTGCGCCCACGCACACTTCAGACGGGCAGCAAGCACACAGCAGCTAACCCAGGCCCCGGGGCACCAGGGCCCCAACATACAGCAGCTGACCCAGGCACTGGCACCCAAGAGCCACAGCCGAGAGGACCCCTCAGGTGAAGACAAATCAATTCTTCAGTGGAAGACTTTTGGAAGAATTTGTCATACAAAAAGAATGTACAAAGTTTTTTGCACTTGAATACTAGTAACAGGGCTGTTTCTAACTTTGTGGTCAGCCTATGCTAGACAGGTTTTGGGGGGTCTAGTTTGTCACAATGCAATAGAGTGCAACCCAGGCTGTCACAAAATCATCTCAACCACTGCGTTTCCATCACAAGTATTGCATAGTAACGATGGAAACTTCAAATATGTGGAGGATTCTGATTTTGTGCTGTCTTAAAGCTCATGGGGTGTCTAATAAGTTGCCCAGATACACCCACACTGTCTCATCACTGTATGAGACACTCAGGGAGACTTTGTGTTGGACCAGCATTTCCAAACTATTTCCACATCTGTGCAGTGACGTGTCTGAGAACCCGCAGCCTTTTGTTTAGTTATAACACATGTCTGTATGCATCATCTTTGAGGACCCCTTGTTATGCCATAAAACTCCCCCATGCCAAAATTTGCTCCCCCCACTTCTTTGTGGATAACATGAATAAACTTCCTCTGGATAACATGAATAAAAGGAGAACGTAAATGACTTCTCCAAAGTCTTGACTAGTTTAGTGTCAATTTTATCGGATTATTACGTTTTTATTTGATGTAAAAACATGAAAAACACAAAATGGTACAAGACACAATCTGCTATTTTCAAGTCATTTTAATTTTAAAAAGTAATTTTATCTCAGCATTAAGACAATCATTATTCCAAAAAGCACAACATGCAGTGTGCAATGCTTTGCTTAATGATCATTTTGCAAATATATGACCTTAATCAGCGTTGATGTAATTGCGCTGCAATTATCGCATTAGTAATACAAGAAAAATTCAATTCTGTCAACTGGACAAAAAGTTTTTTGGAGTGAAGACGTTTCGTTGCTCATTTAGAGCTGCTGAATTAAAGCTACACAAGGAAAACAATTGTGCTAGCCAGTATGCTAATGTGTGAGAGCACCCATTATGCAAAAAAATATATGACTCAGGTACAATTCACACTTGCTGTAGTCCAAAAAACCAGAGCCAACAAACAGAAGTGTTTCAGTGTAGTTAGCTCCTCCCTTCAGATAGATATAAGGCAGTGTCTACCAGCAATTCTGTCAACTGCACAGCAAACTTTGTCCAGACTTTGTCCAGTTGACAGGATTGAATTGTTCTTACTGTGGATCATACTTGGACGACTGAGGGATTACACAGACATCTAATGGCATTAGTTCTAAAATGATACAGTTCATGTGACTATAATGTCGAAGACATTCAATTTCTAATTCTTTCAAAATGCATTCAACACTGCAACTTCTGTTTTTTGCTATAATAATTGTTTTAATATTGACAAGGGAGATGATACTTTGTTATTTACAATGACTCAAACATAGCAGATTATGTCTTGTACTGTTGTAGGCCAATATGTATCGAGTAAAGGGAGAATTTTATGGCATAACCTTGTTGTACATATGCATAGACCGCATACAGCTAGAAACGGCCCTGACCGTTAACATTTTGTAAATAGAGAACTCTTTAACCTTCGGTACAATGGTAAACACAGTAACTTGTAAATGTGGTACAAGATTGTAACACAACAACAGTGTGCTGTACTCAACCGGCATGTTTAAAGCTCCTGTATAATGCATTATTCAGATGTCAGCATACATATTGGACACTTAACCTTGTTCGTCAAATGGATGTATGGAAAATAAGTCAAAGTCGTCCCACACTTTTGATCATACTGAAGATTACTGCCAGCAGAGAACCCAGGGACTCACTGCTGGTGCACTGAAGAACGAAGCAGTTTAAATGAGGCTAAAACAAAAGCAATGCATTATAGTGAAAACAATTTAAAGGGCCCAATTTACCCTATTTTCTGATCTGTTATAATGTTGTTTCCTCATCAAAAACGTACCTGGAGTTGTGTTTTGTTTCATTCACACATGTTTAACACACAAATTCTGCATATTTAGGCTGAATTCTTCTCTCAAACTGAAAACGCTCTGTTCCACCTTGTGATGTCATGCGGCAATACAGGAAGTGCGCCACTGTGTTTGTAATTGCCAATCACTAGTAACTCCAAACTGCCACTACATGACATCACAAGGCGGAACAGAGCATTTTGAGTTTTGGAGATGTAGACAGATTCATAATAAAGAGTTACTCAAACGTGTGTGAATGAAACAGAACACAACTCCACCTCTGTAAGTTCAGGAGGTCCTTTTACCATAGGACTTTGCGACTAAACCTGGAGCGGTCTTGTGAATAGACACACACACTCGGGACCAAAAGTTTTCAAACGCAAAATGGACGGACACATTATCTTTTTGTTTTTCCACCCCCGCCCTGTTTATGACCACTCGTACAGCCTGTGTATGAGCCTTGTTTACTGTTTGGACTCGGGTTAGGCTCATGCTGATGTCAATGTGAACGGTGCTACAGCAGATGCCTGGTGCTACATGGTCTGGCGTTGGCTGGCCCACTGCCGAATGCCTTCGATATTTAAACGTGCCAACCCTGTGTTTTTATACTAACTCATGTAACATTTGAAGTAGACATGTCGATAGTTCGTGTTCCTGTGAAATCCCAACATTGTAGAATCCCTATAGTTTAAACTGAGCTGAAGGACAGGTCAGAATTCTGTGGTGGAATTTGCAGTTTTAAAAAAAATTGTATCTAAGATTTAGATTTTTAATTTTATGAACACGACTTATCTATTACCTCAGCACCTGCAGCCAATCATTAGTCAGTGCTAGTGCGGCCTCTGCAGCTCAGCTAAATAGGTACAACAACATGGAAGCGAATGAGGCCAGTTTGGTGGTACAGTAGCAGAGTGGTTAGCCATCTGGCCTCGTAGTTAGAAGGTTCCTGGTCTCTGGATGTGTGAGGATCTCTCTCTGACAAAGCATTGGGATATAACCTGCAAAGGCTAAAGTGTCTAAGTCTTTGCACCGGGATTCTGTAAATATATGTTTGTCTTATTCTGTTGTCCGTTTGATTCCAGGCTCAGCTCCTGTGTTAGTTAAAACCAAGTGGGTGACACTGGTGAATATAGCAGTGTTCTTTCAGTTTCTGTGAATGGCTGCAGTTACATGCACCAAAACCTGATTATTATCTGATTTCTGGACCTTTGAGATGATTTAAATGACATGCAATCCTCAAAATCTGATGAGTATCAGAGGGACCTAACCTTGCCAACAAGATGAATTATTCATTTCTGTCACAAATCCATCTTGTTCAGCTCCAGCTGTAGCGTTCACTTGTGATAGGTCCCTCCTGAGAGTGCATTGTGATGGACTGTATTGATGAAAGCCAATGCTTAAACAAAACAAAACAAACATGGTGACATCAACAGACGTACTTCAACCAGTATAAGAAGAAATACACTATTTTGTTTTTTTAAAGCGTGCAGAAGGAAGCATTTGTGACAGGGAAGATTTTGCTGTTTAATATGTTATTTTACTCATCCTACAACTCAAACAATCTGAATCTGAATACATTTGGACTAAAACTACATTTAAAACTCTTTTCCCAACGAACAGGGGAATGGATCCAAAAGGCCAATACAATAAAACATTATCACATGAAGCTGGTTTTTAGTTAGTGACATTTACAGAACAGCCCCTGGTTTGATGTCATTTTAAAAAGTGAAAAGTAAATGGGCACATGACTGTTTAATGTATTTTACTGTGTTTATGTGATAATATATGTAGCAAACATTTCCTAAAAACATCTGCTGTACATAGCTTTCAGTTACTTACATTCATTTGACTGTGTGTGCTGTTGTCTGCTCTGTGCTTTATAAATAAATACTACCAAACATGTGTCATTAATAGACCCTGGTGAGAGATCAATCCTTCGGTTGAGTTCACATGACAGTAAAACTTTTTAAACAGCCCATATCTTAAAACTGCATTGGACGAGAGGTCAGACTGATGGAGGAAAGTGCTGTTTCACTGTCAGATTACAGATGTTTGTATCTGTCTAATTGTTTTTTGGTACATTTGAAAATCTCACGAATTAACTAAGGTAAAAAACAAACAAATTGTTGTATTATATTATACTTTGTACTGTGCGCTCACAATCTCAATTTGGCATCCAATTTTAAAACATGAACACAATCCAGATTTAATTGATTTCTCAGCATTTTTAATCTGGTCCCAGGTAAATTGGCTCTGTGCACAACAACAGCCGCAACCTCAATGTTAGCACCACTACTTCATGTCCAGTTAAATCTCTTATGAGGTTTTTGCCGAGTCGTGCTAAAATGAATAAATATTTAAATAACCTGGATACGAATTTAGTGTCCTTGGTTATGAACCTGATTATAAATTTGGTTTCCTTGGTTACGAACCTGGTTACGAACTTGGTTTCCTTGGTTATGATCTTCGGTTATGAACTTAGTTTCTGGCATTTTTTATCCGTCAATTTTCTGGGAACCCTGTGTGAATGGGGCTGAAGTCTCTTTTAAGATCCACGTCAACAGAACATTGACTGGATTAGGCAAATTACTATCACTGACAATTTTGTATTTCAGGTTGTACAATGGCATAACGTGTTTGTCATCCTAAGACATAGCATCTGGCGTACAGTAGGCTAAGCTATGTAAAGAACACCATTCTGAGTGAAGCCAGGGAGTGGAGTCACCATGGCAACGCTAATCTTTACGGACAGGCTCCTAATGTGACATGCGTGGGAATGGACACGCTATAGAAGAGGACGCATGATTAGCGACTCCATTTAATATAGCAGCCTTTATTATGAAGCTGCGTCTATGTTTGTTTGAAATAAGGCAGAGCACATGGACCTCGTTTATTCAAATGAGACAGGAAATGTGGAGGCTATGGTCTGTTATATTATAATGTACCTCTAATTTGCATAATCTTAACATGTACAGCACAAATTACAACAATACACATCTATATGGAGATGTTTTTGCATTGCCTGGAATGGTGCACAGTATGGCATTAAACGTATTTATCTCCAAGTGACGTGACCAGTAGAGGGTCAGATCAGCACATAGTTAGAATAGTAAGAATGCATGTTTAAGGTATTTTTTGCAATAAAAGCAACTGAATAAATGCATTATAGATTATGGAACTTTCCAGGCAAAGGGGTTATAGTGCATCTTTAAGTAATTATCTGAAGCCAACCATTTCATAATAATGTTGGTTATGTTTTCTCAAGGTTCAGGGTTTGATGATAACAATAGCCAACAGACAGATGTGGATGGATGTGTATTTTGGCTAGAAATAATACAATAAGCTCAACCAGCATTTGCAAACTTTGCAGTGTGATCTATAATTTAAAATGATCTAATGAGTAAATACATTAAAACAAAAACATATTATCGCAGGTGTTCCCAAACAGGGACCCGGGGGCCAAACTTGTGGTGTTGAAATTTTAAAAGGAATCTATTTTTATTCAGTCCAGTCTTTTCCCCAATATTTGAAGTCAGTTTAATGCTAACTCTCTTTGCAGACAAACATGTTTATGTGCATCTGTCCTCAGGTTTGGCCTGGACCTGCTGATGTGCATTTACCCCCTGATCTAAAGAGTCTTCTTTTTAATGTTGTTCAGTTGTTATTATAAACTTACAGTAGTTTGTTTGATATTTCACATTTAAAAAGTTAATAATCTGAGCTCAGCATTTGACATGTGGTATTTGCATGTATTTATTACACATTATAAGAAAAAGTGAACGTAAACGCACACAGAAACATATACACAAGTTAGCAGAATATTTATTTATAAATGGAAACTGTGTCCCTTTAAAAGTATATGGTTCTGTCCAACATTTTAGTCCTGATTGAATTATTTTAATGTTTTTAGCACATTATTAAGATGTTTGAAAAGTTTGGCGCTTTTTATGAGCAAAACCAATTTCCTCATTTCTTGTTTGCTGCTTGAGCGTTTAAAGTGCATATGACAGATAAGACTACGCATTTCACTCAAACATAGTTAACATCATTATAGCTTTAAATTTTGTTATTTAATTTATTTTTTCTTACAATTTTACATCCTGGTTGGAGATGGGCAGTGTATGTGGCGTGTGTAGAGGTAATTCCGTCACTGTTACCTAGCAACTATAACGTTAACAAGGGTGAAAACGTGTCTAAACTGAACAGTATTCATGATTAGACTAATTAAAATAAATAACGACACCATTTAGTTAAATTATGGTTTAAACGGTCAGAAAATAGCCTCCCTTGCTCTCTGCATTTTGGATGGAATTTCAGTATTCCATCCAAACTCGCTACTTCCTGTATTTTGTACTTGTGCTCTCAACTTTTTTTTTCCCCCACAAACTGCCACTTAACTGATGTAAAACTATGATAAATATTTACCACAGGTTCTACCCCACCAAACCAAGTCATAATTAGAAAAACATGAAAACCTGTCATATATACTTTAAACACTTTAAACCTAAATATCTGAGAAATACCCAGAATGCAGATGGGACCATATCAGCGGCGTTAGTAGTCCACAAGGGGCAGCGTCACCATCTGAGTGAACTCCTTATAGTTGATGACCCCGTTGGGTTTGATGTTGGCCTCCCTGAACAGCTCATCCACTGCAACAAGAACAGGTACAAGAGTCACTTTGACGTTTTAATAAGATGTTGTTTTCCAATGTTTTGCATGACTTGAACATACACATACTTTTTATAATTTGAACTGTCTATAAAGATGAACTGTGTAACTTTTCTGGTGGGGAGAACACAACCTATTTGATTCCATGGTGATGTTACTGGTGTGTCTGGAATGTTCCACAGCAAGGCATTAAAATACCTTGTGTATTGTATTCAATTTCGGTTTTTGTTGTTTGTTTACCTAAAAGGCCCATATTACGTTATTTTCTGATCTATGTTATAATGTTGTTTCCTCATCACAAACAGACCTGGGGTTGGTTTTTTTTTGTTGTGTTTTGTTTCATTCACATGTTTAACACACAAACCCTGCATATTTAGACTGAGTTCTTCTCGAAAACACTCTGTTACACCTTGTGATGTCATGTGGTTATACAAGAAGTGCTCCACTGTGTTTTAAAACTCCACATACCTTCACTAAAATCATTTGGACAATTTTTCAACTGAACAAAAGGTTCAGTGGAGACATCATAACGTGGAACAGAGCATTTTGAGCTTTGGAGATGTAGACAATGTAATAAAAATAAAGTGTTACTAAAACATGTGGAAATGAACAAAAACACAACTCCAGGTATGTTTTTGAGGAGGTAACAACATTTTAACATGGCTTAAAACTCACAAGAGTCAATTTTCCCTAATATTGGACCTTTAAAATACCTTGGAAAATCATGCATTCTTACTGTGAGCAGAGCCACCTCTCCACAGACCTGACCTTGGCCGTCACCTGCTCGTCTTCATGGAGATAGATTAGTTTAATGCCATATTTTGGAACAGCTTTCTTGGCACAGCAAAAACATCTCCAGGCAGATAAACAGGTGGCGGATCCTCCACCAGAAGGGTTACATAATGCACATATGCGAGGATAAGATGGACTAATCTCTGTGTGTCTAGCTCACATCTTTCACAAACATCTGTTCTAACCACAGACTGTACACAGAAGTGGACTAAGTGCATGTGACGTCAACCATAGCGTTCGGATCAAGTCAAATGAAGCTCATTGACACTAGCAGTTATAGGGGTGAATTTGGAGCTGAGTTCCATAGTTGGGATTCCGATGGCGAGCATCATAGCAACCAAAGAGCCAATCTGGAGCGAAGCTGTTGGAGGTAACGCCCCTGTTCATATCTTGATTTACGGAAAAAATAACAAAATAAAAACACCAGGATCATGTAGAGCGGGTCAATATGAACATTTTAAAAACAAAATTATGAGCCTGACAGCCGCAGTTACAGAGAGAAGGGTGATCATTTTTAGATGGAGCTCACTTCCTGTTTGGAAAGCGGCGGCTAGCACATTAGCTATGTCCAATTATATATACAGTCTATGGTTCCAAATGTATTAATATGACTACAACCTCTATCTCAGTGATCTTTTCCCTTTATTTAGACATAGAGTACGGTACATGTGACAAACAAAGATAAGTACAGAGTAGACAGTAAATAGACAGACCAATACCAAGCAAATAGGTAATGAAACAGTAATTGGGACTTGGGGTGGGTGAAAAATGGGGCATTGGGTGTGTTTATTATTACCATAACTTAGGCCAGTCACGATGACACATTTTGAACTTCGATATATTGCTGAAGTAAATATCAACGATAAGCGATAATATTGAAACTCATTTATGCCACTGACAGAACCCAAGAGCAGATTTAAAGCTCAGAAACGATTCTAAATCTACAATATTGTTAAAAATCATGAGCTGCAATAAATAAACAGCAGAATGAAACACTTTAGTACTTAGTTAGAATCTGTAGTAGCAGAAGTGCAAAGAAAATGTACATATGATACACATTGACCAAAAAAATGTTGTTAATTAATGTGCACTCCCCCATATTTAATAAATAAACATACAAATACATTTCCATGATATAGAGCATTTCTATTATTATTGTCTTACTGCTCAATGTGCTTAAATTGCCCCTCAGTGTGGCATTTATTGATTGATTAAACTGCAGTGTGGGAAGGGAACACTTTTTATGTGTATAGCAGTGGTTGTCAGGGAAACTATATCTTTTAGTGAAATAAACAAAACAAAAACAAGAAACAACAAAACTTGAGCATTTTGGTGAAAATTGTGAAGTTTATAATTTTACTTCCTGGTTGGACACGGGCAGCAGATATGACAAACGTAGAGGTAATTCTATAACTGTTACCTAGCAACCTCACTCTAAACAAAAGGCCAAAAGTCATTTGATTTACACAATGGTTATTATTTAATAACTAAAAATACTTGATAAATGAATGTTTAAACCGTAAACCGAAATTTGTGGTTCTTACTCATAAATCGTCCCTGTATTTTGGATGGAATTTTCCATGTTGATGGCATAGGTAGAGGTATTGTGTTTTAGAACCATAGACTGTATAAAGAAGTGCACTAAGTGAGTGTGACGTCACCCGTAGCATTCGGCTCCAGCCAAATGAAGCTCATCGAGGCTAACAGTTATAGCGGCCAATTCCGACAGTGAGTATCATGGCAACCAAAGAGCCAAATCCAGAGTGAGGCTGTTGAAGGTAACGCCCCTTCCCGCCCACACCGCTGGTTTATCAGGGAGGGCTATGGATCTATTAAAATAACTGGACAGGGTATTGCTAGCTTAGAGCTGTCTCAAATTGGATTAGTGGCCACTACAACGAAAAAATCCCTCCTGCCCAGAAAGGATTTTTATTATAAAGCGCAATGTAATCACAAACTGCTCGTGTTCGGCTGACAGGGACTGACAGGGACTGACAGGGACTGACAGGGCACCTACAGCTTTCCAAAAGGTCAAATTTTGTGGCGATTTTTACCTATTTCAAGGTCATAAACTTTTTCTCAGCTCAAAATCCATCTGTTGTCTTAAAAAACGCTTTTTAATCATTAGCTTTGGCTAATCTCTATGTCTGCTATAGCTAAGCTCAAGCGCTGATTGTTTAGAGCGGTCACATGGTACGACATGAATGAGCATGTGAGTGATGCGAACGAGCCCAACTGTCATGAACGAGCCGCAGGTTTAGAACATGGTTCAGAAGCTCCTGGAAGCACAAACATCATCATTTATAATTTATTTATTATTCCCTTGTCTCCTTCGCGGCTGTGCAAAGTCTCCTGGGGGGTAGCTAGACTGTGCATGGTCATGTACCTAGCCACTAAAGGCTAAACTCGTGACATGCTCCATTGAACACGGCCCACTGACTTCAGTGGGTGGCCATGTTTAGGCCCCGGGGCTTGAAGGGAGTGGATACTATCCCACAAAACCAAGTCATAATTACAAAAACATAAAAACCTGTCTTATGCACTTTAAGTTACAGCCGTCAATCTCATTTGGCAGTGGGGATATGGCTGCATTGTTATTTTGGGGGTCCCTGTCTAAAAAGTTAACATTTGATGCTCTCTTATAATGTTTTAAAAGCTCCAAAAGTCAGATAAATAACTTAAAACCCCTTTAATTCAGCACCATCTGCTCCACCGTGCTGTCAGCTCTCATTTCATCCCTTACAGTTTATCACTACAGATACATATGTCAAAACACAATCCTCTAAATACCAGAGGAATATAAGACCCACTAACGCTCATAAACATGTAGTGATGGACAGAGTGGTAATATGTTCACTTATATGTGCTAATTATATCAACTAATAATGGTGGATATGGTTGACTGAATGGGTTAACGTGACATCAGAACATTTCCTATAGTTTAAAGAGGGGGTATTTTACTTCTATGGGGTATTAACTGGACAGGATCGTACTGCTAAACATAAGGAGGGTTCAAATAGGGTGGGGAGAGAGGCATATTTCTGATGAGGAAACAACATTATAACACGGTAGAAAGCTAAGAAAAAATACCTCTTTAAACTGAGCTGGAGGACAGGTGGAATTTGCTGTTTGTTGACCTGGATTATGGTTAATATCGCTGTAATTACTGGGATTATCCACATGAAACAAAAGTGAAATCATTTTATTTTACTTTATTTTCATGAAGATGTGATTGTTGTTAGTTGAAAGGATTTAAAGACTACAGATTAATATGGCAAGTTTGTGGAGCCAAAGTTTGGACATTTCTTCCAAAAACAGTGACTCTCCGTCTTCTACAAGGTGAATGCAACTTGCATCTTTTATTCACTCAGGGTTTTCAAGTTTTTACATCAGATGCCCTTCTTGTCACAATAAACCTGATAGAATGTGAGACCACATATAAGCAGTGTGAAAGTTTAAACCAGCAACTCTCCAGTTAGAGGGTGAACTATTAAACGTGACGTATATGTGTCTATAGATATTAGGTTAAAATGTCAACGTATGAAATATTGCTTTTCCTGATAACAACTGTAATATTTAAATTTATTCCAAAAACAATGGACATGATGGCCAAGTTTTTTATGTTATTATTGGTGTTTTGGTTCTCTTGGCGATTATCCAATCAGAAAGCAGAATGAGCTTCACATGAGTCTCTCATTTGGGTTGCCAGTTTCAATGCTGAAATCCAGTTGGTCTAAACCAAGACTGTATAATATAAATGGACATAGCTAACCTGCCAGCCGCCACATTCCAAATAGGAAGTGAGGAAGTGCTTCCGGCTCCATCGACTCTGGCTCCAATTGTTCATATTAACCCGCTCTACATGATTCTGGTGTTTTTATTTCGCTATTATGTCTGTAAATCAAGATATGAACATTAATAACAGACAAATCAGGTGCCTTCTTTCCCTGAGGTCACTCCCGCTAATGTTAGCAACACAAATCAGGTGCCTTCAATCCCTGTGGTTTCACCCGCAAATGTCAGTCTCTGATCTGAATGGTCACTACCTAAACCCCAGCACTGCAGCCAATCATGAATCAGGAGGTTCTGAGGTTTCACATAATACTGTATTAATAAGTAATATTGTATTTTCTTGCTTAAAAGTTTGAGCACTTTGGCTCTTTATTTGATTTATTCTGATTTCATTTTTGTGGTGTATTAGTCCATTCTGACAGACACAAGCACTAATGCGACAGCTGCAGACTGTGGGGGTCCCTCTTACATCCAGCTGAGACGTGCTTCTTCTGTCAGGTCTGTCACAAAGATTTACACTTTGTATTAAAATGACAAATCACACTGCCAATGTGCGCTCTGCTGCTGGGACATTGTTCACAGCATAAAAGAGTCATTGACTTTGCTCCCTGATTGTTAGCAAAGTTAGTTTTCCAAATTGTATCAAGGAAAATAATAGTTTGATGTATAGTGCCCCAGCTCTGTACCTTCTAAGGTTGACACTTGACACACACCACATCAAAACTGGGAATAAGCTGGGGCTATACCTGGAACTAAACCAGGACTAGACCAGGACTAAATCAGGACTAGAACAGGACCAAACCAAGTCTAGATAAGAACTAAACTGGGCCCAAACCAGGACAAGTTTGAAGATTTGTAAAGGCTTTCAAATTCTATTTAAATTTGATTGATCATTTTAAAACCAATTGTTGAATGTATCAAATGAAATGCATATGTCTTTTGCCTCTAATAAGTAACATTTTAATACAGATCTATGTTGTAGATCTGTATTAAAATGTTAACAGTGCCCACGCTCAGACTGGCCAAAGCACTTTAAATTGACAGAAGAGTCATCAGAAATGCCCAGGGAGCTGCGACGTCATCACCACAGCTCACATTATAAACAACAGGCCATTCGGCTGAAGATACCTGTCCCATTTATCTCTGCAGTACACGGTCCATATTCCATACTTCATAATCGTTTTGGACAGGAACAGACAGTAGTGACCAATTTAACCATTAACAATTCAATATAAGCCACGGTAAATACAGTATTATTATTATTTTTTTTATTTTTTTTATTTTTTGAAGGTGGACTGTTCTCTGTGGACTCTTTGGCTTCCACAAATTTTGAGAACTCAAATGTATGTATTTTTATGACAACTGTAAAGTGTAAAATACTCCGCCTCTCCATAAAGGCATTACCTAAACATTTCTCAAAAATAAAAACACTATAATATAATGTATGGATCACTCCAGAAGCATCTTTGAATAAGTTGAGGATGAGGCAGCACCAGTCTCCATTAAAGGCAGAGTATGTTGCATTTGAAATGTGAAGTCCAGGTGCTAGTCTGTGCCAGTTGGCATTGGACGGTTGCAGATTTATCAACATAAATCAGTGACTGAGCAAAAATAACACATTTGGACACATGAGAGCTAATTGACACTATAATAATGCTAATTTTGCCATAAAAATCATATAAATGTGTATATTATGTGCAGACTCCTATGACCATTGTCTCTTTACACTTGGACAGTTGGAGATAATAGTTATATTATAGAGAGTTTCAACTGTAAATACTATCTTCAGTGTTTCTGAGTTGGTTGGATGGTTGGATGGTTGGATTCAGTTTATGTTTAGATTTGATCACATATATACTTCATGTAGCTTCAGCAGCAGCATTAATGGTTTGCTTAAATCTGTGTCAAAAAGCTAGAACTGGCAGAGTGATTAACATTTGCTTTTTGTGAACATATTTGCCAGTTGTTAAAAGTACATTTTGATCTCCTAAAATTGGTTTGGTTGTATTTGTAGCTGAAGATCAGGCGATTACAGGGACGCATGAGCTGCCTATGGAAGTGTTCTTCTTTGTGACACAGGAGATGCTAACCATTGGGTGAGGGGGCGGGTCATCCTCAGGCTTAAAGTTTTAAAGAAGGCCTATTGTGCTTGTGATCAAATCACAATATTGATCTAAAACAACTTAATAAAACAAACCAGTCAACTGACTTCCTCGTTAGAAAACTGCGGTGCCCAATGGGAGCTGACGTTGCCATAAAGATCAGCTGTTTGCTTCTCCTGCATAGCTACATATCACACTAGTGAGTAACCTGTGCCAAAATGACACGCTGCCAAAGCCTACGCATATCATTGATTAATCTAGAATTTCTTTACTGATAATGAGAAAGTAATTTATTAGTAACAAAAGGATGCCACATGATTTTATGTAAATGAAAATGATCTCCCTACAGAGGGGTTAAACCAAAGACACCCCAAAAATGAAACTGAAAAAATGATGCAGCAGATGGGTCTATTTTGCCAAAATGTCATTATAGCAACTCAAAATGATACTCAGTAGTTAGTGTGGCCCCCACGTGCTTGTA
>JACM01029615.1:0-11409 GCA_000787095.1 Periophthalmodon schlosseri | reverse complement strand
ATTTTACATTATTTTGCATGCGTGTAAGGAAGAGTCCACACAAATGTCTGCTAATAATTTATAGTTTTTATTTCATTTATTTGAATATAAATCTCTTTCAAATCAAAATACCTAAATGATAGACAAATCATACATATTTACACAATTTATAAAAGAAAATGAATTATCCACGTTATTGAGAGATGTTTTCCACTGCTCCATTATTCAGTGGTTAATTTACAGTAGATGTGACTTTGCATTTAAAAAGACATGAACAGGTCAAGCATCTGTAATAACTTACTAATAATACATGTACTGAAATTTAAAATGTGACTGTTTGGCCTGTTGCTGAAATTGTTAGTTCATTCAAGCTGCCATTTTAAATTTTGGACAACAGTGTGCTAAACTAGACAAAACAAGTCAAAACTTGAATAAAAAAAAACTTTTAAACATTTTCCTCGCACCATATGTATGTAAGGCTGAAACAGTCCACTGAAAAACAAGACCATGGTGTTTTTGGCAACAAATGTATAAGACAAGGTCTATGTAGATGCAACCGTAATAAAACAACTAAAAAGAAACATTTGGATGAAAAACAGAAACTGAAACCTGAACTGTCATGACACTGTAGGTCCTCTATTGTACCCAATACTGCCCCCTTTTATATGAATTAAAAGTTGACATAACAATCCACAGGAAATAAGAGGTAGGCAACATGACTAATATTGCTGGCATCCAAGGTTTTAAAAATTATTTACACCAGTGGTTCTCAAAACTTTCAAATGAAGGTCCACGCTCTCCAATCTGATCCGTATCTTTAATGCATTTGTTGTAAGAAACAATTATGTTTTCCTGTTAGCAGCAACATGGCTAGGCCAAATTTGATGAAAAGGCCATTCATGAGGAAAAAGGTGATGTATATACAGTCAAATTGTATTGGAGTCAACACTGATCCATTTGTGATTATTTTTATTGATCTCTTCTTATCCAAAGATTAAGGTTTATCTTAATGCCATAATTATTTCCTGAAAATTAACATAATTGCCTTAAAATTGCTTTGCCTTCAGTTTTTAATCTGTCGATTCAAGTAATTTAAAGCCATATAAAAAACATCTGTAAGCAGCAGTTTAAAAGGAGCAGTCTGAAAACCATTGGTTTAAATCAATAACTTGTCTTAATACTATAGACAGTGTGAGGGGAGAATTAGTACGCTGAAGCTGAAGAACACACCAAGAGATGGTATTTATATTTAGTTCATGGCAGTTAATCATGTTAAATTGGCAAAACTCAACATACACCCCAATGTATTTGTCATCATGCCACTGTGTTAAACGTATGGCACAAATCATTTTGGAAAATAAGGCTTCCAAGGGTCCAGCCTGGAATATTCTAAATAAAATATTCAAGATCCAATTGTCTTCAATGGAGGTCACTTAAAAAGCAAAAAGTCCCATTTAAAAAAAAGGCAATGTCCTCTTTTCCAGTGGAAAATGAGGCAATGAATCAGACGAATTATTGCGCTGGATGTAAATAGGTAGTCTGAAGGGACTTGAGAAAGCATGCATTAGAAGTAGAACAGCATGATGGGTAAAAAAAATTATTCAAATGCAGTCTTAGATTTTACATCAGAAATTATCAATAGTCAATAATTGTATTTGAAGAAAAAAAAATGGCATAAAATTCAGCAGTTATCAGGCATTAAAATGTGCAGAAATAAAGTGTAATGAAATTTGTTGCTTGATTGGTTGAGGCTGTAAGACAACAGCATATTTATGACAAAAATAAGTACTAACTATTGACTTACACACATTCAATAAATCTACCTACTACAAAAACTTAAAACTTGAACGCAAGTCTTTCATTCATAAAAGTGTGCCGTGCAGCAAGAAGCAAAAGGCCAAAAAAGAGGTGGGCCAAGCTATAGGGAATGTCATATTTGTACCCACATCAGTTAAGATTTGCAGAAAGAAGAAATTTGTATTAAAAAAAAAAAAAAAAATCATTCATGATTTAGATTTAGAACTTGAGCTCCACACATTCAGCTGTAGTGGCAACACTGAATGCCATGAGCCAACACCAGGGGGCGTCAGACAAAACTGTACCGTTACCTTTTCATGCTGCAGCATAAAGCTACAACATGGGTTATGCCTTTGGAAATGTAAAAAAAATCCTTTGAACTTTGGCTGCAAACATTCAGCTGTAGTGGCAAGACTGAATGTCATTGGCCAACACTAGAGGGCGCCAGATATATCATATATTACTATACATTATTACCTTCCCATGATGCAACACAGAGCTACAACATGGCTATGCTTTCAGGAGTACAGTTGAGATGTGTGGATGTGCTGCTGCCTCCAGGGGATTTGAGACCTTTGGTGGCTCCTCCCAGTGCGCCTCTGGACCCGGGCCCCATCATGACTCCCGGGCTGTGGTGATGGGTCTGCTGTAGCCCGGCCATGAGGGTCTCACTAGTGACGGTGCCGAACTCGTAGGTGAAGGTCCCGTAGAAGACCAGGATGTCCACGGTGAAGACCCACTCACAGATGGCAGCAGCGTGCTGCAGGACAAAGCTCTCGTGGATGAAAAACATACCACCTGGGCTGGGTTAAGAAAGATGTTTTTGGGACATGCACAAATAAGCCTTAATATTATCACAAAACTTTTAAATCTTTAACGGAAAACTAAATTATCACTTTGAAGAATGTCAGTCAAATTCTGAACCTGGTGGTGCAAATGAAGTTAGATTAGTTGAGCCATTGATTAAAAAGGACAGTTAGTTGGTTATTGCGAAATGACTTTATACAGCAAATTGCTGGGGTATAATTACATTATGAAGTCAATGTGATTTCATCAAGTCCAATTTTTTTTTTTTTTCTCTTTAAAAAGGTAGGTACAGGACGAACATGGAATAATACAAAAACAAATTAATACATATTTATATTTTTGTAAAAAATATAAATATGACAATATGGGTTTAATCAAAAAGTAAATTAAGTACAGATTTCCAATGCAAGTGCCATGTGAGAACAAAGTCCACTACTACCACAGCTGTACCAGCAGAGCACGCCTCAGCCTTTGAAAAGGATACTCAAAACAAGGGAGACCATGGCTCCTAGGGCCAGGGCCACTCTGAAATGAGCCATCCAGTAATCCAGCGCCGTCACAGCCACTCGATATGTGAGCACACACTGGAGACAGACAAACAGCAGACCAGCCGGGAACGCCACGCCTGCCCCCACGTAGTGCAGTGACTTGGCATGGTCCACCTACAGGACAAGAATGCAGAGGGGCATAGGTCAGTCACCATGAATACTATATCGACTTATCGTTCAATAAATTATAGCTGGATAGCATTTTTTTGTTATTATTATCATGTGCACCTTTTCTTTGCACTTTTTGTAGCACCGTTCGAGCTGTTGAAGGTTGAATAATGAATAAAAGTCTCGAACTTATAGTAGATGCTAACGACAAAGTGTTTTATTGTGCTATTTATTCACACTATTGCATGTCTATAAAAGGATTTACTGGGATTATCCTGCTTCAGGGTTGTTGTGTCAGTGGCATAGTAGTTTCAGTATTATCGTTTATCATATTTTTTGTGGCAATATATCACCCTAGTGAGGGAGCTGTACAATAGAAAATAATGATGTAATGTCAGTTATCATCAGTGTAGTAACTCCAGAATGAAATGACAACTATAAAAGAGGACCTCATGCTACATACAACAAAGTAACAGTTTTACCTGGAAGTTGCCGACCATGACCAGGCCGACTGCGTTGGTGCAGCCGGACACGAGGGCACTGGTGTTGACCCAACATCTGTGGCTGTGCTCAATGACCTGGGCGTATCGCAGAAGGCACACCATCACCACTGGAACAAAGAGAAAAAGGTGAAAAGCATTTATTACAAAGAGAGGGGCATTTAATGTGGAGGCACAAGGAGACCACTTTCTATTTCATTTAACTCAGATGTGTCAAGGGCAGCAGACAAATACCCTGTGTTTGCAGTAAGAATCTGAAGAGATTTTTCAATGTCTTTTTGTGAGAGCAATACAAACCATTTATTTTGGCTAGTAAAATGGATGAACCCATTAAAAATTGCATTAGGCTCATTGCTAAATGTGAAACAAGAATAGATGAGGGCATTTGTGACAAAGAAATTAATCATTACTCAACATTATTTATGATTAGTATGGGAAAACAAAAATGCAACAGAACATTGGGTCGACAACAGTATATAATGGATCCCATTCAATATTTATCTTGTTGCAAAGAGATTTTCCAAAAAATTAAACCCATTTATTATATAAGAACTATATATAATTTAGTTACAAATTATATAAATAATATTGAAGATGCAAACCTATGTGAAAATGCTCCCTAAAACGCAGTTAAACTAAACTCTCCAGCATTGGTGTTTAATTGTGGTCAAAGGTCCAACGCTAAATGGACAAGAAACAGCCTTGATAAATACACTTGGAAATGTGAAGAGGCAGAGAGACGTAAACATCAGTTGTAATTAAGGCGTAGAGGAAAAGCAGAGGCATCTGGAGAAAATGGGACAGAGCTGAAGGTGATAAAAGCGAGGAGTGATGGAGGGAGGCCGCGGAGGAGACACGGAGAGGACAGAGGGGGAAGAGGAAGGAAAACTGCATTCATTATTGATTAGAGCGACCAGGCTATTTCAGGCCCCTGTGTTGGAGCCTGACGTCGGCGGGCACCGGAGAGAATTAATAACACCGCACATGGGTTTTACCTTACTACACGGCTACTGTTACACTGTTATACTGCTCAGAAATGTGAATTGGCCTGTACAGCTCCAACTTTCAGTAGGGGCTTTGAAAAGGGCTGAATGCTTTCGGAATCAATATCTAATTGAGAATTTTCAGACAAACAATGCAGTTAAAGTGGTAAATTCTAGAGTAATATTTTTATAATTAAGATTTGAAATTAATGACTGGTAATACAGTTGTATACATGTGATCCAGTGGACACCCAAAGATAATTTATTCTCTGAAGATGACCATACAAATTACAGGCAAACAATAGCTAATAAAAATAAAAGATCCCTCCCAATGACAAACTATGACAGTGTTTACCACCTACTTATGGGGAACAAATACATCAACAGCAGCCTTAACCACTTGGTCAGATCAATTACATACTCTCCCCTTGTGTTTGATCCTTAGTTTGATCCTCATTTTGAGCATTAGACACAGTAACTACAGCCTCTTTTCCACTGGCACAGTTTGCTTGGGGATGCCTTGGAACAGCTCTGTCTCTTTGTTTTGCGAGCATGTCTGGAAATATAGCAGTTTATCACAAGATTAAATCAGAGTTAAATTATTTTTTTATGTTTAGATTAGCTTTTTGCTGTCTTGTTTTCGTCTGACTCTGCGCTCTCTCTTGTCCAATCATCTTGTTTGGTTGTTAACCACACCTGGAGCTGCACCATATCGGTCCGAGACCCTGCTGGGAGCTAGTACCCTCCATGGCTGCTTCAGGCCCCTCAAACGGGGCGGTACGGTTCACTTTAGTCAGTGGAGGTACTTGCGGCCCGTACCGATCCGCTCCAAAGTGAACCAGTGGAAACGAGGTTTTTGTGTACATGTCCCATCACACCAAGGTCTTACCCATGAAGGCTCCAACGTTCCCGATCAGACTGAACAGGCAGCTCTCCGGAGGGTATGAACCACATTTACTGCAAGACACACAGCAGACAGTATTAAAATTGTAGAAGATTTACGTATGTCTTCTTAACACAATCCTTGCCGAATACCATCTGTCTCTGTCTTTACTGGATTAAGTGGACATTAGAGTACAGGGCAGTTGCTGCATTTGGCTGAAAAAGTGCTTGGAGCCGCAACATTAGAGATATACCATTTGGAATATCCATGTTCAATAATACTATTTAAAATTGAAGCCTTTCACTCACACCATCCAAATGCATAAACTAAAAAAGGACACTTAATTGTCTAGCACGTGTGACATGCCGGGATATGTGTCCAGAGTGTACAGGGTAGATTCACATAATTTTGCATAATTTCTAACATGATTAAAATCTACTTTTTGTTTATAAAATATTTTTATGGTACTTTTTACACTGTTGGGTTCATTATGTTTCTGGAAATAGTTATAAGTTATAGTTATATCACTTGTTAGACAATTATGTACAGCTGTATTCTCTAAATATGCATTATAAAAGGTGTAAACTAGACTTTAGATCTCTTCTTACAAACAGGGGAGAAACACATAAATTCTCATGTTTCACAAGAGCTCTTTTGTGCTTCAAAGAAGCTGGAGGCTGATTTGCAGATTAAGCAAATACAACAAATGCAAATGTGGTTACGATGGTGTAAAATTGTGCATGGGGACATTTGCTGACAGACTGTTTAGTAGAAAGAATAAATAGGTGAGTAACAAACCTGATGAGGGGGATGTCCTGGAGAGTGCAACATGTTTTGGGAAAGCCAGGGCGAGGCAGCTCCTCGATGCATGTTACATTGTAGGACCTGTGGAACATCAATCCAGTTCAGATTAAGGTTTTAGTCAGAAGGGAAGAGTGCAAATAACTAGGAGTGCTACATTAAATGCAGACTATTGCTGCAATAATTGAATCAACATCACACACAAAAAAATAAGCCACTTGAAGAGATTGGTCAAATGAGAAGAGAATTTACTCCCATTTTAGCAAAAAGACATGTTTAAAAGCACAGGCAAAATAGATAATTACATTTCTAAACTGACTTTTGCAGTAATGTAGAAAATAGTTTATAGACATTTCCTTCTAAGAAGCATATCAGACACTCACCAGTTTTCCACAGGACAAACATGGTGATTCATCACAGCCATGGCGTAACTGAGGGGAGAAAAACACTCCATAAGTCAAAGCAGGAAAAGGCTAATGTCAAACATGGGGGTGACTCAGAGACTGAGGCTTCACAGTCAATGAGCAGAATAGCCCCAAGAACTCATGTAATATTCTGTCAGCTACATAATAAACTTTATTTAAACCATAGTTGATACATTAGGCTGTATAATAGGACTGGCACAGTGTCAAAGTCCTTAATTGATTGGTATGAGAAGAATAGAGCCATTCTCACTGGTACCATTCACAGACTAACTTCTCTCTTTAAAGTAGGACATCTTCAAGGGCATCAGGGATATCCCCATGACAAATCACAGCAATATTTTGTTTTATTTTAGTCACAAAACAATTTATTACAATAAGTGCCCTGGTTTATTCACATCTGTTTGTGGATGTCACTGGGGTTTATTTAGGAAATGCAATGTTGTTCATCATCATAATGAGTTTTAGCTTTAATAGTGAAATCTTTAATTTGCTTTCATTCCCATCATCTTTATGAACTAGTAATGAACTCATTCTAGTGATATCATAAACAAGAAATGGTTACATTTAGAAGACCCTTTCTCACGGTCTGAGCAAGTAAGTGACTTTGTTACTCTTCAATATTTTATATTTTTCAATGTTTTAGGGTAGTTATTGTCACATTATTCCTGTTACAATTTTTTATGTATTCATCAACGTATTTTGCTGATAAAATTAATTGTATTAATTTCTATAAAGAATTTACTTTCAGCGTGTACAGCATGTGGCTCTGTACTAGCTAGAATGGACTAGCAACTGGTAAAATTGTTTAAAAATGTAATTCCTGTTACCAAACTGCAGATTTTTAATAGGAGAATCCCATTAAAAAAATAAAGACGCAAGTTTCAAGTGGGCCTTAACATATTTTGTTCTTATTTTAAATATGCAAAGCAAAATCTAATTCCAAGAACTTAATTTTTTTTAATTTTCAAAGTTGAAAAGGCACATATTTCGCAGAATGACCCTGTTAATGTGAGATGGAAATCAATATATAGACTATATAGACTGTGATTTATATGATCTATAATGATGATTATCCAGTAAGCAATTAATCAAGCGACATCCTTACCTCTTAATGAAATGATGCATTTAACAACTAAAACATGCATCCAAATGCAGTCCTTTTTTCTGTATAGAAAATTATTAATAGCAACACACTGTATTTAAATACATGATGAGGCACAATAGGTAAATTAACAGTTTATTTCTATTCAAAGGTGGTCACAGCGAATAATCCTGTCACTTCATGTTTCACTATTTCTAGCCGGCCAACTCTATTATAACCCAAAACGGACAAACCTAGTTTTAAAACATTAGAATAACAAAATGAAAATCCAGAATGAAATGAAGACCAATGAAGCGATTTTAAGCCCAGACAAATGCCAGACTAAATCAGGACTTGAACTGCAAAGGACTTCTGACTAAGCACATAACACACATCCCTAGCTAACTGAATATGGCATTGATTTTTTTGGGGGGACTTACACGATCCATATCCCTGTGATGGAGAAGGCAGACAGGCTGACAGGCAGGACGATCCAGGCAGTCATTGGGCTGGCAGTGAGCAGACTGTGTCCGGAGCATGGGGTGAGAGGGGGGCACAACACAAGGAGGGAGCGGGCGTGCGGGCGGGTGGCGGGACAGTAGAGGAGGAGGTGGAGGGTGTGACGGGGTCACTAACACACAGGGGGACACAAAGGGGGAGGCATGAGAGGACAGGGGGGAGACCGGCCGCGCTGCTCTTCTGCTCCACAGGGCCCTGCTTCCATCAGACTGAGAGAAAGAGCAGAGCATAGGGTTACAAGACCAGGAGGGGCTGGGGTAACTCAAGAACTACAGAAAGCTTTGTAAATCTGTGGCATTTGAGCAAGAATCTAAATTAGGATATATTTGTATGGACTGATTGGATAGTGTAAAATATACATATGTGTGTATTCTTTATTTATGTATTTATTTATTTATTTATTCATACATTACAAGTATAAATTGCACTGATGCCTTTTTCAGCCTATTTCAAAAAAATGTACCCAAATTTGAAACTAATAACATATATCATATATCTAATCCCTTGTACTATTCTGTGTTCATCCCAGAATAATTGCTCTGAGGAATAAGGAAAAAATGAAAAAATGAAAAGATATCCATCTATACATTGCAATTATGTTTAGGTGTAACCCTATTTTACAGTCGCTTGGGCCATGTCCATAGTGAATACTACAATCAAAACCATCTAAACAGTAAGAACGCAGTAGATCATTAACAAGCTAATGGTGAATGTATCAAGTTATTGTTATATGACCAGTCCTGTTAATCCAGTTGTCATATTCATTGTAATGCACATATTCATTTTTGAAACAACACATTCCTTTTATAAGCGTTAAGGGGAAATGAGGCAAACGTCTTGGCTAACACATATCCACATGGAGTAAACAAAGAATGACAAGCTCATTGTTAAACAGTGAAGCTGCCAAAGGTTCTTGTTCAGGACCAGAGACCCAGGACTTGGTCAAGGTCTTTGTAGGAAGGCAAGTCACTTCGACTACAGTTACAAGTGTGTCCTCCAGTCATAAGGCAATACACAGTGGAAAAGATAATAGGGCAGAGCCAAATTATGTGAGAAAGAATTGCACACAATCATGCTTTGTCTAATATTAAGTTCTAAGTGAAGTGCAAATGCAAATGCAAATGCAAATAATAATATTTCACAATGAATATGTTTTTAAAAATTATTTCACTTCATTTTTGGAACCATTTAGATCCAGGAATTTTTATATGAAATATAAAAGTTTTAATAGATTTTTGTTGCTCAATAAAAATCCATGTGACCAAGATAAGTCCTGGTTTTGTGTCAAGACATGATATGTTTTCATTTTTAGGCAAGAAACAAAGCACATGACCTGATAATCTGGTAATTTAGTCAATTTAAATCAATGAGCATCAAAGTGGTCTCTTCCTGGGTTTGCCATTGTGCAGGCTAAGCTGAAGGTACAGTGTGTAAACAGGATGTAATTTCCAAGGGAAGTGTTTTAGTGTGATTAAGGGTTTTCGGAGGAGGCTTGTCGGGACAGAGTGGCTATTATGAGACCCCCTACTCCAGAAGACAATGAGTCACCACTCCCATCTGCTTCAATACTACTCCATCTGCACTGGCAGCACACAACAAACAAACCTTTAACTGCCACACATAATGGACATTTGAGCACAGCAATACATGATACAGTAGTTCACTATTCAGCCAAAATAAAGCCTTTGTTAAGATGAATTTATACTTCTACTTTGAATTCATAACTGTTCACCACATGAATGCCCATGTCCATGAATGCCCAAATACACCCTTATAATACACATTTGAAGAATACTGACAAATTTAACAATAGTAATAATAATTTCAGTTACCCCATATACCAACTTAAATAGTTTTCTAAAAAGTAAGATAAATATCACCAACTCTAATCCTAATCCATATGATTTAAGATGGGTTAAGATAAATGACTGCATGCGGCTTTGAACAGCAAGTGTTCTACTAAAGACCTGAATGATCCTTACATCTTGTGCATTGCTTGGACTATAAAATGTGTTAAAATAATGACTCAAAAACATAATACGGACTCTACTAACAAAAAAACAAAACAAAAACAAAAAAACAAAACAAAAAAAACATCAACAACACTAGTACTGGGCAGTCAGTCCTCCTGTGGTAGGCCAGTAGAAAATAAATGAATCAAGACTCCTACATCCAGTTTGCTTAGATAATATTTAGTACTTTTGTTTATAACTTATGGAGCCAGTCAGACCAGAAGACAGTAGCCTAAATATACACTAGTGATCTTCTACTCTTTCATTGTGCTATAACAAGTCGGAAAACAGTTCATAACTGTAAAGGCTAATATTTGTGTGACAATTTATGGATGTAAGCAACCTCAAATTACCACATCTGCTCCGATGCGATTCATTCAAAAGGGCATTGGTTTATTTTACCCCGTTGACATCACGCTAATACACTACAAACGGTACAGTGCTTAGGGATAAACTGAGGTTATATTACATTTTCCACCGAGTTGCGCAGCTGTCTACAGTAAACTGAAGCCATTGATGACCGTTATCCGAGTTAGCTTCGTGCTACCTAGCCGGTGGGCTGCACTTCACCAGCTGTCGCCACTTGACACTTGCCCGCGTCAATATTTCCGCAAAACAAAGCAATGAAATGCTGGATCATACAGTGCAATCGGACAGAAATATGACAAGACGCGATCGAAGCAGTGTTCACACATGAAAAGATACGTACCTGGAGCCTGCTACTCCAAGCCTACAGCTCAACAACCTTGGTTTCCCTTTAAAACAGTAGCGATTTCTTTGTAGCTGGAGCTCCTCGCGAAATAACATCCGCTTGGGAGTTTCACAATAAGATATTTACACATAATACAGCTGTAATATTCATAATAGTAGTTTAGTATCTATAATTTATATATAAATTATACATACTGAAAATAAATGAATACATTAATTAATATGATGATAATTATAATAATAATAATAATAATA
>JACM01079859.1:0-22053 GCA_000787095.1 Periophthalmodon schlosseri | reverse complement strand
AATAATAATATTGTTGTTGTTGTTGTTATTATTAGTCTGTACATTGTTACTCATATTGAATTTTTCCATATTGGCTAGTTCTCAATGTAGCCAAGTACAAAATTGTGGATTCACAGTAAGAATATAGTTAACTTTTTCCTTTACCTTAGTCAAAAAAAAATAAACTGTATTATTTGTATTCAAGAAAACCTTCCAGAAAATCATACATTATTACATGCCTCACTGACCGTATATATGATGCTTTAAATTAAGCATGTATGGATAGCTCACACATTATAGTCAGTAGGGTAGGGCATTTATTGACCCACCCACTATGGCCTCACATAGGCTAGCAGGCTGTTAGAGCCACTTGACAATGAGCAGCAGAGTAGGAGGGAATGCTTACCAGAAGACTTTGCAGAAGAGGGTGACCATGCAAGCGCACATACACGTATAATAATCACATCCATAGAAACACGCAGATTAATGCAAAGATTCACTTGCATCGCCTCGATCAGTGAGCCATCCGGTCATTTTCATATTCATATTTACATGTATATAAGGGCCGCGGCATCCCAGGAATACAGATCTATTAAAATTCAGACTAAATCAGTAAATACCCACCTTCGGAGGGGATAGAGAAAAAGGAGCCAGTATATTTATTTGAGTGACATTGTCTAAATTGAAGTTTGACACTCTTCACCACTCTAACCTTTATGCAAATGTGAAAACATCTATATATGATGGACAGAATTCAATTAACTGAGATGACAGAAAATAATCTAGTGAACTGAATACATCATGCAGTTGAAAGGTAACATAATCATCCTGGTGGGAAAGGTTTGACTTGGGGGGTGTCTGCTGAGACACTGAGGGGGGACTAGCAGGAGAGAGAAAAAGACGCTGAGGGGGGACTAGCAGGAGAGAGAAAAAGACGCTGAGGGGGGACTAGCAGGAGAGAGAAAAAGACGCTGAGGGGGGACTAGCAGGAGAGAGAAAGAGATGCAGCGAGGAAGTAGGAGATAGAGGCCATTTCTCCACCATTTCATTGAATGGCACAAGCTCTATTTCTCCAAAGCCGCGTCTTCAGTCCACTAAACTCTTGATCTCAATGAGAGACCCTGGAACACTGTTGCTAAGCAATTAGGGCCGGCTTATTGAGCAGCTGATTCCACCGCACACTGTCTGTCATTACAGTTTTTTCTCACCTCATAGACTCCCGTATTGAAGAACAGCAGCCGGTGAATGGATCCATGCACACGAAAATGAGTCCATCCAAATTATGGCATCTGGTGCAAAGAGATGTTCTCCAAGTACATGTATGAATGTCTGTCTGAAAATAAAAAATAAAAAATAAATAATTGTATACAAAAAAACATGTAATTTTGTTATAATGCTGTCAAAATTGTATTAATTGGTAAATACACTGTTGAAACCATTGTAGATAAAGTAAAGGAGCAGCCACACTGCCTGACTAAAATACACAAAATTCTCTGTTGGCCAGTTGGGGGCACCCTTAACCAAGTTTTGACAAAGCACCCTGCGTGGACACAATGGCACATAGAAGTGTATTCTGTAATAGTTTTAGAGGTTATGGTTACAATGATTCACAAAAAAAATATTAGATTTCACTTGGCATATAGAAAATAAATATAGCACATAATTATGCAATTCGTTTCTTATTCTGGTTTCGACTCTTGTCACATCAAGATCACATTTACTGATTATTTTTTTACAAAAGTGAAACTCTGTTTGCACTGTAACACCTTTGTTAGTGTCTTTCAGCAACCATAGAGGAGGAGAAGACTACAGGGGGCTATAATTCGGTGAGAGCTAACACTAGGTGGCTCTCTGCTCTTAGTTCTTAAGAGCCACTCTGTATCGGTCCTGGTGGTTAGGTCTTGTGTTTATACTCACATATATGCATCACAACAGCAGGATTCCTCATCTAAGTCCTATTTTTCCACTCAGCCTGAATTTAAATACAGTTTTTAGCAAAAAAAAATATGCATTCACTTGTACTTTCTATTTAATATAAAATTAAGTTGAGATTTTTTTTTCCAAAATTCTGTTTAATTTAAATGTACCATATGCCAAGCATTCATTCATCACAAATTCAAATCATTTAATCCCCAAAATTTGGACGCGGCTTGTAATAAGCACAAGAATAATGGATTAATAATGGTTAAGTGACTTCTCACCAGATCTCTTACATATAATGTAAGTTCCATTAGCCCTGAAAGGCTACTGTATGTCATTTAATTAAATATAGTCTTTCAAAGAAACACACGGCCAGTAATTTAGAAGCTTGTGCGAGGTTACTACTAGTGCTTTTAACTACAGCACTCACAGCAAAGACTGATAATTAACATATTTAGAAGCAAGTACATTTGTCATGCACTAATCATTCTCTAATAAGCTAAGAACAGCAATCGAAACACACGCTTCAAACATTACATAATCAGTAATTATGTTTCCAAAGGAAAAGGACACAAATAAATAAATACATAATTGCCAGAAGCTTATTTATGTGATTGGTTAATGGATACTTTAAGTGATGTACATGAGCAGGGCTATTAGTAAGTGACCTGCTGTTCCAAGTACAGGAACCGTGTTTTTAAGCAATTTTTTTTTATTTTTTTTTATGTAAACATTTTATTTTAATTTTTTATAATAATTATTTTTGTTGTGGTTCAATAGGACTGCAGGTGTATTAAAAGGATGTGGTAGTCTTTAGAATACTCAACTTGTACGGAAGCAGCAAAGTTTACCCGGGTAAAGTCAAAAGTGACTTGCAGATTCAGACAACAACAACAAATATTATGGGTGGAAAGTTTAACAATCTGACATAAAGTAAAATAATACACAGCTCTATTATTAAAGCAGTTCTGTTTCATAAATTACTGCACAAAAATGTAGTTACTCTATCATTAGTTTTGGAACACCATTTTTGTTCTCTAAGAACCAAACATACATAATCTGACGGAAAGAGGCCAAAAAAACAGACAACTCACTGGGGTACCAGAGATGTAGTTTTAAGATGGCGCTGTGTGTGTGCCCAGTAACACACATGTACAAACATGAGGAGAGGATGACACAGCGGGCAGCAAGCCTCTGCTGTACTTAGTGTTGTCAGGCTACTCTCTCTGTGGCTCAACAGTGCCGGATCCCAGCAGGGGACACTGCTGATTGCTGACCGCACACACAACAATGTTGCCTGTGAACTCATGGCTTTATAGCTGCCCAGGCTTTGATGCAGCATCTAATTGGCCAAGATGAACTGTTGCTGTGGCAGCTTGGGTCCTGCTCCACTGTACACCAGGCTGCATCACCACAGCCACTTTAATTAGGACTCCCCTGCCTTATGTGTGTGTTTATACACTATATCAACATGTACCCCCTGAAACCAATGTATTTGCTTTGCTTTATGAAGTCTGCAATAAACTCAATATAATATGTTAAGTTATTATTTAGGATATTAACTGAATCCAATGAGAATATTTAAAATGAAACACACATCCTGCACTGTGAAGTACATCTTCCAGTCCAGCAGTGTTTCCTCAGTACTGTTGCTTGAGGTAGCAGTGATTGGCTGAGGCGGTAACAGGGCGCGGCGGAGGAGAAAAGAGACGGGGGATGTCTTAGTGATTTGTTTTCGCAGGCCCTTCACTTCTCAGCATTTGGTGATGGCTCTGGAGTCTGTTGTTGGTGTGGAGTGAGTGGTGCTTTGTTTAACTTCCTCTCAGTGCTTGAGAAACCAGCAGGGCCTGATAATGAGTCTGCAAACAGGACTTGTGAGCAACAAAAGCATATTCCACCTTTACTAATTGCTCTTATTATTTCATGGTAAAATAGTAAGCTAAATTTTATACCTCAAATTGAATATCATAGGAAAGCTACATACAGTTTATGTGCCTTCATTTTAGGTAACCCTAAAAAAGCATATGCTGAATTTGCATGTGCACAATTAAAAATTACAGTGATTACTATTTGAGTGGAACTTTAGATAAGATGTATACTGTAACTGTCCAGGAACACAACTTCAGAAATTGTTACACCCAAGAACCAGAAAAACAACTCAACACAGTGAAATAATTAGAAGCACCCTTAAACCTCTATTTTATTCATGAAAGCATGAAGGCTTTTGGGTTGTCAGAAACTAACCTGCTACATCAAGGTTACATGCTGTGTTTTTTTACATGCCACACTGCTGTAACTTTAAAACACCTGAGTTTAACAGCTGCTACCATGTTAAAATGTGGGAGCATATCTGAAATACAGAAAGTGGGCTGCACACACGTTATTTACAATATCTTTAGCCCAGTGTAAAATGCTATTGCTAACAGCTATTAAAAGAAATTAACATTATCCATATCTTAAACTTAACAATAGCAAACAGAGAGAAGACAAAGCACAGAAATGCGGTTTTGTTTATTTGGTTTGTTTGGTTGCCAACAGATCTAATTGTCCTCTCTAATTTTGCAACTTGGTCTCTCATTATTAGTGTGGCAGTGAAGTCCTAATGAGTGGAATTGTTATCTGAAAGATGGCTCCCTTTTTCCCTGCTGTCAAAGCACATTATATCCAGTCAGCTCATTTCCATTTCCCCTGTCATCTCTCTAGAAATGACGTTCAGTGCTTGAAACTGTTTATTTCCAAATTCAGACCTCCTCCGCGGCAGCCATCGGCTTCAATTACCAGCTTTTCCTGAGCGGAGCCATCAGGCAGCCTGACACTGAGGTCCAACCTAATTCCCACCTTCTCCAAAGTCAAGAGCATAATGTGCAGATAAAAAAGGTGGAAAATAGCCTGCTGCTTATTAGTATGCAGCGCCTGCCTGTTCATTTGCCTGCTGCGAATGAAAGTTTGGACACTCAGCGCCTTGTGCAATACGAGAACAGTCCTCTTCAGTCTGCCTCGTGTCCTTACTGGCATGGAAAGGTCATTGGCAAAGGTGTTGGTTGGCCAACCTGGCTCATGCTCTTCAGAGGCCCACCCTGGAAGGGGTTAGCCAGGAGTATTGATTCAGGGGGAACCTCATTACCTGCTGAATCAACATATTATTGCCATGTTTCACCCTGCCGAGTTGTTTACAAGTGTCTTTAGCAAGGGCAAAACCCTGCTCTGGGAGGTCATGAGCGCATTCATTAGTCTGTGACCTTGGTGATTATGTGTTATCTGATACACTGCTATCTGGTTTGGTTGCATGATCGGGGCCACTAGCCTGCATTGGCCTGGGCTTATTACAACACCTCTGTCTGTCTCTTACTCTCCCCCTCCATCTCACTTTCCTAGCTCGGTGCTCCCTTTGAATGTATCCATTAGCCTGGCGATGTGTAAATTGTTTTCACCTGCACTGCGGGCAGATGGGAGCAGTGTGTCTGTCGTGATTTCTTATGCATGAGCTTTCTAATCAGTCGGAGTGTAACACGAATCCCCTGCTCCTTGCTAGGGAAAAAGAGAATTTGTGCGTGCATACACACGCATATAACACAAGGCAGAGAACACATGATCTCACAATCTGCAATCAATATGCATGCTGTGTTGTAGGGATATTGGAGCAGTGGTAGGGGTAACCGAGTTTATTATATGAGGTTCGCCTTACAACCCAGTGATGGCTTAATACAGAAGAGAGGACCAAGGCTTGGGCTGATCCTCACTCCCAATTTCCCTTTAAATTGAGGGATAATTTGACCTGGAAGGGTAAAGCCACATACAGCCAATGACATTCAGCAGCAGAGTCAACCCACTATGACCCCTGCAAGCCTCAGGAGAGGCTTGTACAAACAAATAAGGCTCTCTCAAAAACCTGAACATGGAGGTGTCCAGTAAGCCCCATATGCTCAGAGGTCATTCTGATCAAGGGGCATTGAGATACCTCAAACATTAGTGCTGAAAAGCATGATTAGATTTGTGATTTATGCTTTAATAATAGGATTCTGTTCAAAGTTCACATTTTAAATGCGTGAAGAAGAACTAACAACACTGAAATATGAACCGACAAACTAATACAAGAATCACATTTCAGAACATGTTTGTACAGATCTAAACTAGGGTTAACAGCTTTGAAACAGAATAAGACCCCGTGAAGGCACACAGGCACAATTCAGAACATGTTACACAGGGTTAGCAGTTTTTACGTAGAAAAAGACAGGATATTTTGACATTTGTAGAGGAAATTATGGTACTTAAAAATTGCAGGCTTTGCAATTTGCTAATGGCATCCATTCAAATTGCGATTTCGATTGGATTTTGATTCATCTTGCAGCCCTATCAAACAGGCATTTACACACTAAAAGTCTGTAGGGATATTTGTGATCTAAATATTCATAATGACTTATTAATGAACATTGTGTGATAGTTGTTGATTGTAAATCTTTCTACTTTATATGACATTTTAAGGTAAGTGATAGTGACTTCGGGCATTTTACTTCTAGACACTAGAGTTATATCTTGTAGTAATACTTTGTGTTTTACTGTATGAGTGTTAACAACCGGAGTCAACAGGGAGCAAAGATCAAACCTGGCCTGTCACATACCTGACCCAAACAGTCGGCCCACATGAATCTCGTCACCTGACAACTACACATGCTGCTCTTTGTCACTGCTGTACTGCACTGTTGCTATCAGCTGTCAGTCACACTGCACACAGACCGTATAGCTGTCAGTCTAGAATATGGTGCCTTCCTCCTGCTCAGACCTCATCCCTGCTCACATTGAAAAGGCAAACAATAGAAACACAAGAAAAGAGGAAAACAAACCCACTGCACTGGCACATGGTAAGAGTGTCCCAACAACAGAGCCATTGTCATTAGGATTGAGAGTCTTTGTTTAAAAGCACACTAAGGCTTTGTGTTCTCAGACAGCACTCGAGACTGCACTGATGTTTATTCAAATATCCAACAAGTGCTACAGCATGGTACTTCTCATTTTTACCAGTGAGAGAGAGGCAGATGGGAAAATACTGTAGGTTAGCCGTGTTTTCATAATATTATTAAATGGTATTGGTTGGGGGTTTTCAACTAAATAGCACTTAACCCAACTGTAGTCCTCATGTCCATAGTCCTTGGAGGAAAATGTGTTTTAAAGTATAGCAGAAAATATCATTGTCAAAACTGTTTTTTTCTCCTTAAAACAAAACACATTACATAAAAACAATAAGAACAACAACAAAAAAATGTAGCTTTTGCACCCACTGAGATATAAATAAACAAATACTGGGAAACAATAGGCACTAGAGGCACAAAAATAGCATTGAATTGATAAGTGACTTTCAAATAATTGTCTTTGTTAAGTTATAAAGTTTATTTTGACTCTCCGTATTTGGCAACTTTAATTTGATATTTTCCCATGGACGAGAAAGAGAGATTTGTATTAACCCTAAACACTGCTTCAGTATCTAAGTGATGAAAACCGGCACAGAGGAAGAACAGCTACAAAAGGAAGATAAAGCCAACGCGACAGAGAGGTGAGCCAACTGTTCCAAGTCTTAAACAAGGGGGTGTGCTGTGGGGAATGGAGATAATTTAGCATTTGTGTAAGCTGTTTATCAAATTATTAACTGCACAGATGTTTGTGACTTGCTGGGGGCAGAACAGGGGCTCTGCCAGCCAAAGGGAACAAAGGTCTGAATCATTCAATGGTGATGTGCACTGAATACCAATTTAATTTACTAGCTGTTAATTCTCATGCAAATTCTGACCTCTTTTAGGGCATACAAATAGCCATACACATTAGATGTCTTCTGAATGACAACGTAAAGGGGAAAGACAGTGAAAGTAGAGTACAAAAGTATAGTACACAATAAGGAGTGTAAAAAAAATACAATAGTCTTCTATTTATTTCTACGACTTGCTTAATCTTAATGTGATACATTAGATTAATTATTATTATATAGGCAAAAGCATAACATATACATAACTAACACAGTGTAAAAAAATGTCAATATCTATTAGTTCCTCATGAAGATAATAGTTACTTTTGCAGCAAGTCTTTGTTCCAGTGGATGTTGCCTTGAAGCTGCATATACCTGGTCCTATTACAAAATACAGATTGCGAATGGGGAGGTACTACAAAATAAACATCTGTAATAGTGTATTCATAAGAACGTAGCATCTATGATGATAAAATTAACACTCACGTGATTCTCAGTGAAGCTCAGTTGGAAGCAGTGAATATCCAATTTACTTCTATGCTCGAAAGGGACACCTTCCAGCTCAACAAAAACAATGGTAATAATAACAATTATACATGATACAGGGGGCAAACAAGAGAAATTATTTCACAAAAAATGCTTCATAGGGAGATGTTTAATATGGGGATTAGAAAAGAACAACAACACTCTTCTGTTCACTGGCATAAGGGAAATTGGTTGATTGTGTGCATTTAGAGGGCGACATTTTAAAAACTCCAACAACTAATGATTACAAGTAAAATCAACAGTAAAATAAAGAGAATATATATGACGTGTAGCGTTCGTAGTCCACATTATTTCTTTAGTCAAGTCATAAAACGCTTACTTAGCCGGTTTAAAATGCACTGTGCGCCTCACCGTCATGATATTTTGGCTTTAAATATTAACAGGCAATGCAAAATCCACAAATGACTCCGCCCAAACTAGGCGTAGCTTTGCGCCCACATGCCGCTCACGTGACTACTGTGTTTTGGGAGCAAAGATTTCTGGGATGCGGTGCTCATGGTGACCAATGTAAACATCCTTCTTTCTCTTCCTAGCTCTCTCTCCCGATTTAGCGAGCTAGTCAAGGTTGTTGAATAAAGTTAGCATCATGAATTACAACGGGGACCAATATTATGAAAAAATAACGACAATTCAACAAAGCACGTATGAAAGGTAAGCCTCGCAATTTCGTGCAAACGAGACTGCAGATTTGCGTACGTTTGGCATGCCTCGGATCCGTTTTTGCTAACGTTAGCTGGGATGCTAACAATTTGAAAATGAAAACATCTTAAATTTAGAGATATCAATTTGAAATTTCTTATGTACTTTACTTGCATAAATGTAAAAACAATGTATTACAAGTTTTTCATCATGTAATGTCATTTTATGTGTAGAAAACACTAAGTTCAGTTTGTTGACATATTAGTTACAAAAAATTGACAGAGGCGGTTTTTTAATATCTTAGTATTATATATCTATTTGACTAAACTAGAAAATTGACGTAACGTGAAAGATTCGCGTTCATTGCCCACTTTTTGGAGTTAGCAAATCCTTCTATACGATCCAGCAACATCTTGTTAAGTATGTTAAGTAAAGTGTATGGTGCTATTTTATGCGCCTATGAGAGAAAAATGTATTTTGAGAAATTACCTTTGAAGCTAACTCCAATGTCCCATATAACTTTAAGGATGCAAGTTAATTAAAATAAATGCTAGCATCTTTAGATGCAGAATCATATTAGACAATGTTGTTGTTTCCAGGTGAAAGCTTGTATGTTGAGAGAGCAAACAGACAAAACAAACAAAAGAAAGAAAAAAAAAAGTTTGCTATGTCTCGCCTTAAGCGTTGCTGCAAACTTCACAAAGGTGTAATGAATGAGGTGTAATGTGATTAAACATCAAAAACTGTGTTTCTGACCAGACATGCAAAACATGTGAAAAAGTAATCAAAATAGCTATGAAACAACCCGACAAGCTGTGTAATCCCTCAGTCATCCAGGTAGGATCTATTGCAAAAGAAAATTCAATTCTGTCAACTGGACAAAAATTTTAGACTGAATATGTTGACAGAATTGAATTTTCTTTTGCAACCTGATCACTTGTAAATGCTTTTATCACACTATAGTGTCAGAATACTTTTGAATGAATGCTAAGTTTAGTATTTAGCATCTTGAAATCTCCATTAGTTTAACAGGAATTCTTTGATGTTGTGTGTGGATTTGCAGGGAGAAGCGGAGACTTGAATTGGAGAGAGAACTCTTTGCCTATTGCAGATCTGATAAAAGAATGTAAGTTGACAAATGAATGGTGTCAAGTGTAGGCTACATTTTGGAGTCACAGAGTACAGTTTTTGTGTCTGTGTTGTCTAAAATGATTGTGGCACATGATGTTTGTAACATTTTCTTTTCTTTTTCATGTAGCTTATTTGTTTACCCTTTCTCAGAAGACAGTATTCCTATTTGGTAATGTTACTAGCTTTTAATTGGTTTTAGTTCACAGATAAAGTGTTACAAACTGCGCATGCATCTGAAGGAAATTTCTAACAGAGAGGAGCGAGCGAAAATGAGAAATCTTGATCTTCTGAGAGAGGTGGAGAGAATAGAAATGAGCATGAAGAAGTACCAGCCAAACCATGACTCTCTGCTGCAATTAAAGGTGACCATATGCCAAGATTGGTGCTGTTATATTACTATATAATATTTAAAATAATACACTTGCAGCAATACTTTTTACTGGTATAAAAACACCACTTGTTTTGTAGCTTGACAATTTTTCTAATGCTTTGCAATTGTCAGAGCAATCAGAGGAACAATAGACATTGCTCTTGTAACTATAGAATGCGCAATTTAGTGAAACATAGACAGTGAGCTTGTCTGATTATTACTATAAATGACTGTGCTTGACAACTTGATATCACAATATTTTGATTATGACTCACTCAGTTAATTGCCCAATATACAGTGCATTCTCTTCCCTCGAGCAGTTACTTCATTTGCTTTTTATGTTTAAAGACGCCAAGATGTATCAATATTTTTATAGTGATTATTATAATAGTCATGTTTATGAAGCATACATGAGTGAAATGTTTTGCACATGGTATTATCTCATATTTATTACATATTTGTTCATGTACAGGCTGGTGTTAGGACTACAATTTCCAAATTTATGGACACAAGAAAAAGAACAAATCAACAAACTGAATCAACAAAGGTAATTAAATGTTGTAAAAATCTATTTTGTAGTTTTATATTTATGCAAATTATTTGTCATATTTACATTATTCCTTGCAAATCTTTGTAAAATTTGGATTTAAATGATGTATACTACTAACACCCGTGTCTAATCCTAACTGGTGCATCTGTACAAGCGATGCAGTTCAAGCCCATAGCTGCTTTTCCCTTCACTTAACACAGTTAAAGCTCTTTTAGATGAAATGTCTAAGACAGCTCATAATAACTTGGAGCATGCTGTCTAGAGCAGTCACTTGTAACTGTGTGCAACCCCCTCCCTATACCCACCCCTCAGCGTCAATATTGTAATGAGCAAAATGCTACCGTCACTCCATTATGCATACAAGCCATTGGCTGGCAGTGTGCATGTCCCTCAGGCTGCAGCATTCATTAAGGGAAGCTTACCGGGCTGAAAGCTGGAGACAGATGATAACGGGATATGATTTTCATATTTAATACATTCCTTGGAAGAGCACACGCGTGCCACAGATTGATAGAAGAATCAATTGCTACTTTACTGAAACACTTTCTACTTTGCCCTGCAGCTACCGATGGAATCACTCAGCCAAGAAATTAACTTTTCCCCTTTTTTACCTACTTTGTGGATCTGCAAGGCAGGCTACATGGTTACAGTGAATGTTATTAAGCTGCTAACTGTTTGGTATTTAAGACGCTTATCAGAAAAGAAACAGAAGCCAAGCTTTTTGTTATTATATTTTGAGGGAGGCTTTTTTGCTTGACTCTCTCCTCCTCTTGGTGACACTGCAAACATGAATGAAAACATTAAAAGTTTTTACACTGATCTTAAGACATTCTTCTAAAATGCCTTTTTAAATAAATTCCAACTTTGGCCTGACTAACTAGACTGTTACATTTGGATAATTATAAGTGGATAGTATACACAGAAATACTGAATTTTATTTAATGAGAACAGAATTATTCTTCTTTTTAATTGCAGGTGAATGTCATGGATTGTCAGTCCTTTAAGGATCCAGTTAACAAACCACCAGTGCTAAGTGTTATGGGCCAGCAGACACAAGTTAGCCCGTCAAGTGCAAGCTCAGATCATATACTGCTGTGCTCTCCTAAGAGAAGCCTGGATTTCCACAAACCTCTACCAAGTGGTCTTTTGAAGGACTCCAGAGCTGGCAGAGAGGATACCGTCAGCAATCAGGCATATTTATCAGATGACATTTCAAGCTCAAATGATCCCCCTGATGGCAATAATTTGAGTGACAAACATGAAAGAGTGACAGCTGAGCTCCCAACTGTTTGTGCATTGACAGTCAGTGTCCAAAACGTGCCTTGTGAACATAATGAATACAAACCCTCACCTCCAGTGACCTTGACAGCAGCTGATGAGAGGCCGTCTTCTTGCAGCAGTGGTCCCATGGGAGCCAAAAAGACCAGTGGAGAGAAAGAACACACCCCTTGGTCACCGGGAATGGAAGATGCAGAAAAAGGTTTTAAAAACTCAATTCCTAAAAGTCCTACTGTCAGGTTGTCCTTGGTTTCTGTGTAGCTTTGTATTGTCAAAACACTATGAAAGGTCATTGTTATTATGTAATATTATAGTTTACATTTTTGCATGTGTTTTTCTGTTTACTTAGGAAATTCTGAGAATTCACTGTCCTCAGAGGTGAACTTGTCTATAAGCAAATCTAGTGCTTTGTCCCTTTCGCTGACACAATCTGAACTGGATGAAGACCTAGCGGAGAGTGAGGCTACTGACAAGCATGACCTCACTGGAGACAATGATAATCACTGCCAGTACAGTCCAAAGTCTTCTTTGCACTCTGAAAGGTTTGGCAGTCCAGTTGAAGGAGTGGCTATGGAGAGGTACTGAATGTCTATTTAATATGTTATTACTGCATAATATAAAACAAAATGCATCTGCCCGTCAGTGCCATCGGTTTAGATTTTGTAAATAAGAAACTATGAAAATAATGTTTTGCACTATCACACCATACCGCATCTGAAATTGACTGATAGGATTGTGGCAGTCACAGTCTGTGCCTCTAGGTTCTGGAGCTGCAGCAGTAACAGTCATGCATCATATACACAGAGCCCAGAACCTGTCACTAATATATAAAATTTACCAGTATAGCTGTAATCCACGATAATACTGTAACAGAGCAATTTTCTGCCTGAGAGACCTCAGGAAGTCCCCAGTGGAGGAGGAAATTTGTGGCCCCATAGAGCGTTACAGAGGGTGAGCATATGGACAGCTCTCACAGCCACAAATCCTTAGCGTGACGATGGCTTCTGAGTTGAAGCATCATTTTGGATGGGCTGGAGACACATGAAACCCAAGCCCAAGTCTCTTCTTTTCCCACTTGCTCCTTGTTAGCAGGTTCTTATTAATACTTGGAAAAAACAAACAGCAACTTTGTCTAATACAATATTTTTGTGTTGGTTGTATGTTCATATGTCACATTGGAAAGCTCTAGTTAGCCTACGGCAGCATCGAGAAACCTTTCTTAGCTAACAATGGCATTGTATTAGTACTTAAATTTTACAATTTCACTCTAATAAAAAATAACCATTAGTGAGACATAATTTCGAGAATGTCAGCGCTATCCCTGTTATTACTTGTGGTATATTTTCCTACCCCTTTTGTGTGTTACATTGGGCGCCTGTGTCGATGAGATTCCTTTGACACCAATCACTCAACAGTGAGGCCATTCCATGTGCTAAATCACCTTGAGGTCACCACTGCACACTGTTGAGCAATATCTCGGCAGAGAGGCTGACCTCTTCCTCCGAGCTAACAATGTGCTCCTGATGATGTCGGTGCATGGACAACAGCCGCATCTAAAGTGAGGTTACAGACCTTGACATGAAAGCTGGCAACAATACAATGAAAGGTTTGCGGAAAAAACCCAACTAATTCACTTTCTCCCTTTAAGGTCTCTTTTTGAAGAGCATTGACAAATAAAGTGGTAAGAGAAAGATGACTATTTCAAGGCCCATGCTGACGATAAAGAAAAAAGAGCCCAATCTTTTGCCTGTACTACTTCAACCAGGCTCAAGAGGACTTAGCACAGACAGACTGCACACTACAGAATGTCATGGATATGATTCAAGCCGCCACCTTAATCAGGAGGTTTCCAGGAAACAACCTGCAAAAAACAGGAGTAATTGTTTGCTGACCTCTAACCCAGGAGTCTGTTAAGATAGTCATAAATTCTTTTTTGGCCTCTGCAATACAAGGGGCTTATGATCTTTGGGCTTGGCTTTCTGGGAGAATTCATTATGGGCCACCAACAGCTTAATGCTTTAGATAGCAATAGCTTTTCTATATACAAACGTATATATAGAAAAGCTTTAGTTAAGTCCTGTTAGGACCAGATTTAACTATAAAGCTCATAGCAAAACACCCCATGGAGCCACCTCTCACTCAGATGTAAAAGGTGCTTTAAAGTTTATTATTGCTGTGTATATGAATACAAAACTGATAATTTCTTACCTTTAGCAGTTCTACATGCATCCATTTGAAAAGACAGGATTTATGCCTTTGCATGAAGTACTTTGTGGCAGACGCAATCACCTCAACATCCGACATTTGGAAATGTTTGTTGTCATGTTCTTAACAAGACAGACTGATCACACAGCACTTCCTCAAAGGCTTGTATAAAGACATAGATATATGAGATATATCTCACTTTTTCTTTGATGAAAAGTCTTCTTGGTTAACAAATAGGACAATAATCATGTGACCGTCTACATTTGTACTTCTTTTCATCACATTCGCATGTAATGTTTTTCAGCCTGTCTCAGAAAGGTCTCTTCAAGCTGTTAGACACTATTGAAGGGCAGCCTCATGCTGAGCTAAGCGGAATATATAGTGATTCTACCATTGATGCACAAGAACTCAACCGAATCATTAGGTAAACACCTTTTGTATTTGTTGATCTTGCTGTTCTAGTGTACATACTGTATTTCTGCAACCATCCATGTGCATGTTTGAAGCATGATAACCCTTAAGTGTGGTCAGCGTGTGTGAAGTGCCAGCAGCTGTTGGACATTGTGCATGTAGTGCTGACAAGCAGACTGGATTCATAGCTTTGTGATACAGTGTCTGACTGCTCTGTGTATATCGGCCAGCCTTTGTAACAGCGGAGAGGACTTGAATGGTGTGGACCCTAAAGCGTGTGGAGCAGTCGTCCTTCATGAACTGCAGAGGTTGTCATGGAGTACAGAGAAGGGCTGCCTGCTTCCACTGGATCTAGTGAGTGCCCACCAATCCTGCACAAAGCCAAATGAAATAAGGTACGTTTTCACTTTTCAGTGAAGAAAATAAGCTGTAAATTGTTTTGTCTTGTGTTCAGTATTACAGTGATAATTCAGTATAGTTTTTTAGTATTGCTATAGTCATTGTTGCCCAATGTTGAAAAGGCTGCAAACCCTTAAGACACATATTATGATGTATCGCAGCCTATATGTGCAAACAAAGATGTTTTGTGAAATATTTATTGTACAACAGCCATATCAGTGCTCTAAAAGCTACAAGGTTCAATAGGCTTTTCTTCCCTTTAATAGAGAAACATGAACTTACACTGAGGTGAGCTCCACTATTGAAAGAAAAGAGTGGATGGCTGTCTGCACATTTTTTCCTTCTTTTTAACACACGGCATTGGAGAGGGCATGCACATAGAAATGCTGTTGAGATATTGCACATGACCATTTGATTCAGTCTCCCTTGTCCACAAATGTAAAGGTCATCTTTGGTGTCACCTCCTGAGGTAAAACGGCACGGGTGAATGTCATGAGTAAATTAAAATGCCCTATCTGTGACTTCCAGTCCTTTGGATAATGAGTAGTTATACTCTAAGCCAAATCCATGCTCTGCTTCACTACTCTATTGATTTCACCGAGACCTTTTCTGCTCTATACTCAGTCCACTGACACACATCTAGTAGTGTCCCTCTCCCTCTGAGATGCATACTGTGTCTTTGACCTTCTTTCGACTTCTCAAATTGTTGACAGTGTCTAGTCGGTGAATTTATCAATTCCTCTGTGTTAAGAGCATCAACAAACAGCCCTTTCATCACAGCTTATATTGTGTGATTATGAATCCTCAAGAGATTCTGTACATGCTTATAAATTGCTGTTTATTCAGTAACCATCTTTCAATGTTTATTCACATTTTTATTTAGCTTTTATTTCATTTAAATGCTATTTTAATATTTAATATTAAGATTTTTTTTTTGTCCCGGTTCTCTGCACCTTGGCACACGTAGTGACTGTCTCTTGCCTGATGCCGCTCAGCTGTGGGATCGCTGGTTCAAGCACGCCCTTCTGCTCAAGGAGCGTTATGTCCTCAGTACTGAGCACTTGGTCCAGCTGTTCACACCACTGCTGCTGGAGCGCCATGCCACATACGGCCACCAGGTAGCGTAGGAGGAACACTTTTTGTCACCACACAAATGTTTTTTTTGGTGCACACACACACTCAGCCTATGTACTAGGTACAAATAATGTACCAACATTTAGTATAACGATCAACCTCCTTCAACTGTGCTGCAGCCAATTAAAAAATGAAAAAAAAAAAATATTTTTTTTGGCTTGTAGGGTGTGTAACATTTCGGTGACATTTTTACACTCTCGTTTTGATAGGTCTCTTGTGCCTTGGGAGATGTGGTTTTAGTGTGGCACAATACGAGAGCCAATGAGGGTGACTGTAGGGCCTCTTGAATATATGAACTGACAAAAGCAAGAGGGACGTGCAGCTAGCTTCATCATTGTGCACAAGAGGAAAAGCATGAGTGATATCTTTCTCTCACTCTGTATATTTCCTTCTGGCTGTCTCCTCTGTCCTCTCATACAACAGCTGACTCTCCACGCGCAAGAGCAAACACAAATTTTCATTCACGTCTTGCCACACTGCCTAGCTACTCTAACAAATGGGAGCATGCAACTCGTATGCACAGGCTCAATGAGATGCTTTGAATATTCAAGTGCTCACAGTTGCATTCATTGATATTTAAAATGCAGTGAGCTGCGAGGGCCCTTAGCCGACAGTATATTTGCCAAGACTAAGATCAAGTTTGTGTTTTTCTTTTTTTTATATTTTTGTACCCTTTTCTCTCACTCAAATGTAAACGTATTGGTTATGTACTTCTTAACTTTGACTCACTAGTAACAATAAAGAAAGCTTAAAGTTTGCCATTGTCAAATCCTCCTGATCCTCCTCTCCATATTAGTGCTCATTAAAAGTTGCACAGGGCCATCTAAGGATGAGAGGCACTCTTTGATGACAAAAGAGATGATCGTGTAGATGACAATGGCTGGATTTCAGGGGAGGCAGAAATCGCTGCGTGGCATCTTCCTGCTACTCATCTGCTGAACAGCTTTTCTTAATTGTGTATCCTCATCTCCCTGGAGATAAAACTGAGCTGGAGAGGGAGGAAGAGAGGAGTTTGACTGCTCCTCTCCACTAGAAGGAGAGATATCCTGAACCTGCTACACATTAACACTGGGGTGATTGCATTATTTAGGTGCTTTTCTAATCTCATGGATGAGAAGAGAGGGGAGAAAAAGTGTGATTGAGTGCAGCAGTGAAAGTGGCTGAATTTCTTTTTAGTTAAATGAGTGAGAGTATTTCAAGTTATTTTCTCTTGGTTGTTTGAGTATGCACCGTAGCTGCAGCCTTGTGTGAGCAGCCATGGCCAATATAAATGACTTGCCTAATCATTGAGGATTTAATTTAACACTTCCTTCACATTGGAACAATTAAGAGTGGTTTTAATTTGTGTTGCTCGTAGGCCAAAGTGCTGCTGAGGACACTTCTGTCCCGGTCCAGTGAGGAGTGCCCCTCAGCAGAGGACCGCAGTGATGTGTCTTCCTTTGGCCCAACTCCTCTGCCTCACTCCAGAGTCATGAGGTCACTGCAGAAAAAACAGAGCACAGGTGGAGCACATGATCTTTATTATTCTTTTATTTGTGTCTTTATTGAACACTGTATATTAGAGCTGGGCAATTAAGGGAGTTTGAATTGAGAATCTAATAATTTGCAGATCACAATTATTGGCATGGTTGACATTGGTCAGTGTGAGGGGAAAAAAACTATATATTTTAATAGGATTCATGCATTCAATGCTGACCTTTTTATTTGAGATGAGTTCTTTCCAAACTAAGACCAGCAGTGGAAAGTGTTGCGACTATTTCTGCAAATTTCCCCTGCAATGAACAATAATGTCTTATATTAAAATCTGTTTTATCGTTTCGTTTTTAAAATATCTGAGTCTTTTTTTTTAACAACTTCATCATGTGCCATAGACCCCTCCTTCCTATTTGTCTCCCTGTGCTCCTTTCTTCCCTGCTTCGTCTCCTCACTATGTGCTTCCCTTTCTTACAGAACTACAAAGTAGTGAAGAGGACGGCCAGGACGAAAGCCCTGTGGAAAGTGTTCCTATTAGAGGTAAAAAGGCATTGCCGATGCCTCAGCATTCACACTGTTCTTATGTTGTGGCTTGTTTCTTCCCACTGCAGTGAATAATGGGCTCTTTTACGCAATGGTTGAGCCAGGATGATCAAGGTGAATCCAGGGTCAAAGTCCCACCTGAAGAGCTGTGCTAGTTCTCTCTAATTATCTCTGAGAAAACACTATCCATGTTTTCAGCCTGGTCTGTGGCATTCTGGTCAAATTCATTGGCTCCACATAATGCAGCTACTTTAATTGTGAGGACACCCGGGTGGGAAGCGCAGGAGATGTGTCATTGCCTCTCATTATCGTCTAAACAGTGAGCAACATAGCTGGACTTGAAAATACTAGATGTAAAAGCATCCTGGCAGCAGTTGGTGTGCCCATCCCTCAGCTGCACCTCTGAAATGTAAAGCGATTCTATATCCTTGCCTATCAGATTTCCTACTGGGTTTTTCATGCGTCCATCCCCAGCGTGCACAGCCAGCAAAATGAGTCCAGTTTCTATTATCTCCACTTAATCAAAAGAAACATTACAAAAACATGACTAAAGATTTTACCAGGAAAGGGGTCTACTGTTCTAGTTGACATCAATGTGACAATCAAATAGCATGACCTTGGGGCTGTAAGTAATTGCCAGTGCATACGCTGTCCACCTCATGTGGCTCTGGACTATGGTTAAACCAAATCCAACTGTGTATAAAGTACTGTGGGTGGATTTTCTTATAGACAGAATTATTTTTTTAAAAAGTATTTTTGTCATTCACACAATAAGCATGCCATTTCCTTAAACTTTTTATGTGAACAATTTTATTCTCTCGCTTTATTCCGTATAAACTAGCTACAAATGACCAGCTATAACTGTTTGATTAAAATATATCAAACAATATCGCTAGGTCCACTTGTACAATACAAACAGTACAGAGGAAACAGACCCAAAACTGTTTTGTTTTGTGTTTTTCTACAGAGTCAAAAGCATATCAGTTGCTCAAACAATCAGCCATGCAGAAAAGAAATATGAGTTCTAAAGAAGAGGATGGTGAAGACTGTGACCTGTCCGGTAAGATAATTGGCCAATAGAAGCTGAGGGTGACTGATGATGTGTGCACAATTTTTATGTATAAATATGACATATATTTGGTTATCACAAATAATGGGATAACATTAACATAAGTAGATATATGTTATTTGTTAGTTTGTATAGTGTTTTGAAACTTTTATCCAGTAGCTTTTTGGAGTTTTTGGAGGCGTTCTGATTATGTCATCTTTTTTTAAGGAATAAATGACCATGAAGAGGACTCGGGGTGGGCCAAACGCTCCTTACATCAAGACCCTTACCCTGGGTAAAACACTGTTTATTATTCTACAGGCCACAGGAAATGGGCCACCAGACACCAAAGTGCCTCATGTCCATTTGCATGGCGGCTCTGATAATTCCCTGTTCATTTCCATAAGATCAAGGGTGTGCCACCCATTAACTTGCTCACAAAGACAAAAGGCCCCTAAGCCCCTCTTACTTACTGTTTGCTTAATTTAACTGGTTTCTGAAAACCAAACAAAAACAATTTGTTATTTTACATTATAACTATCTTCAGACTTGTTGCCAAAATACAAACCGATCAGGTCAAGAACAGAACGAGGAATGACAGTTTTGGTAGAAGAGGACTCAAGTGTTGACAATGAGAAATGTCCTTTTAGTTTATATCCTTGAAACGCGTTTAGACAGCTGAAATCAGAGACCTAAGTGGGGTGGAAAAGAACATCTAATGATAAATAGCTTGGTGGAGGCTAACACCATCACGGATACATTTGAATATCCACACGACTTCATCAAATCTGCAATTGCATGCCGGGTCCTCAGAGCACCTCTTCACTGCGAACCCATTTTGGCTGTAGTAATGGCTGGGTAAACGTTATGAGGAATAATCTTCTCTGATTTCATGTGATTACTGGGCACCATGCTGACACAAGGGCTGAAGTCTGTATCTCCCTGGCCTGGCAATCCGGCACTCCCAGTCTGCCTATTAGCCCTGGGAAGGGCCTAATGGGCTGGCTCTATTGTGGTCCTCATTGCTGCTGATGTCTACCACTGCCAGCCCTAGTGACCACCCTCTTTAATAAACATGAGCCAATTTTAGACCTAGACCCACTCAGAATGTGATTAATGTGCATGGAAGGACCACAATATGTGTGATTAAATACAAATTTCAGAACAGAAAAAATAAATAAATAAACAAAGCCTAAAGATGCTGCATGCTGTGTTGAAACACTAGTAGTATTATGTATAAAGTATATTGGACAAATTTGCAGTTAATGAGACTGACATCTTTGTTTCTGCTTCCTGAGGTTAGTACTAACTATGACATATATGTTCTATCTTTGCAACATGGACACACATGTAGACACTCCATTCTAGTGGCATGTTCTCACCAAACTTGCCTGGTATTCTTTTGGCTAGTATCCCATTCCTGCCCTTTTTCCATCGGTGTGCTCCTTTTTATTCCCGTCTTGTGTATGTACTACCCCCTCCTCATCCTACTTGTTAATTATTTGCTTTATTTTGTCAGTGAGATGATGAGTGACTTCAAAAGAAGCAAATAGCTGGACTCTAAATACAAAAATTGCTTCCTCTCTGTTGTCTTAGACAATAATTATGATTTGTCAGTTAAGCCTGGACTACAGCAGAGGGATTGTAGTTTAAAGCAGAGGCTTTGGTGCAAAAATGCATTTATAGCCCTTTGTGAGGCTCCTCATTATGTGTGGGCCTGATTCATTAAGTAATTGGTTTGCAGTTGTTTACATGAGTATTAAGGCCTTCTATTCAGGGCCTTTGAGAGATACATTGTGCAAATGTTGCATGTTATGAATGCAGAATGAGAGGCAGGGGGCCAGTGCTATTGGCCAAACACTGCACTCCACTGAAAAGTGAGAGAAAAGCGCTGGGTGCTGCTTTGCATAGCAATGACTGGGGTCTTAATAAGCTTTACAGATTAAATACATGCAGTCTATACACGATGCAAAGAGATACTCTTAACACATTTATATGTGTTCATTTCACTATTATGGTGTTTGAGAGAATTGAGGTCTTTCATATTTTTTTTTCTCTCTTCGTCTTTGCTCACTCCCACACAGTGTTTTTCAGGCAGATACTTTGATCAAATGTGCTGTTTATTGTATTATAACTGGCGGGGAAGCGACTGATCTGCAACATTTATTAAGGATTTGTCCATTAAAAATCTTTTGCTGTCTTTGTGAGTGGGAAAGTAAAATCACTTTGTGGTTGAGTGGGGATGAAAGGAATATTGCACGAAGGAGTGAGTCTTAATAAGCAGCTGCACTCCATGTAAAGACCACTTGTTCCCCTTTGTATGCCAGTGCATGCCACTGCTTCCTCTCGTGCAAAGCAGCATTGTGCTATATACTGTAGGCATTTCAGGCACCATTCTTTTTCTTATTTTTATTGTTTGCTATCTTTCTAATGCTTGCTTGTTTTTAACTTCATGTGCACTAATAGACAACATGCAACATGTTTAGATGGGTTAATACAAGTAGTGCTGCAGTGTTTATTTTTTTCAACTTTTTTGAGAAATAGTTTACTTTTTGTATTTTTTTAATAGTACTTTTTAGGTCAGAATTACAGTTTTCAAATGATCATTTTATTGTTCTTCAGTATATAAAGTAATATATGTTTTTTGTGACTTTTCTTTTCTTAGCATAACAGGTAATTTGATAGTTACTCTC
>KN481887.1:28808-51228 GCA_000787095.1 Periophthalmodon schlosseri | reverse complement strand
TTTATTTATTTATTTATTAATTTATTTGACACATGTTTTACTGTTATACATAGAAATATAGCTACACTGAAAAAAGTATCTAATTGAACCAAAAAAATAAAAAATAAAATTACGGGCAGTTATTCTAGTTAACCTTCAAGTCACTTTTTACATTTAGTTCAAAGTAACACCAAGAAAAGACACAGAGAAAGAGAAAGTGTTTACTTTAGCTGATGTGATTATTATGAATTGTTGTAATAGACATTTTTTACTTTAACCCAAAGCAGATTTTTTATTTTGATCCAGTGGACATATTACTACCAAATGCAAAAGACAAAATGGCATAATACTGTATATAACCTTTTTTTTTTTATTGCTCTGCAGATTACAAAAGGAATTGACAAGTAGTAGTCACAGTACTGCACCATATCTATAAATTTGTGACAAAACAAATCTAGGGCTACTTACAAAAATCAGCACTTAGGCTGACAGTTCTTAAGACAAACAGAGCAGTAGGATATATATATATGGCTCCAGCTCATATATAGTCCACGTCCTCCACACTCTGATAACCTCACATCCTCTTTCACAAAATCCTTAAATCCCCTTCGGTGTTCCTCTAGGTCAGGCAGCTCCAACCCCTGCATACTTTAAATATTTACATGGATCTCCTGTCTACACCAGTCTCTCTAATGTATTTATTCCAAATCTTTAACAGTAAATATAAAGTACTGTACCTTCATTGCTCCTTTAATAACTTAAGTTCCCCCTGTTTACTTCATAACCTTTCAACTCTATGAATGTTAACCATTTTAAACTACTCTCAATGGGTGACCTGGCTCACCCTGGGTCCCTGTTCATCCTGACCTGGTCTTGATCTCTACCACTTAATACCAGTGCCCGCGTGTCACTCCAATCCAGACGGTGTTGACGTGTTGTGGGTCATGCCCTTAGACACTTATCTCAAACACCCCCAAAAGAGATAGAACAAGCTCAAAGGCAGAAATTAAATTCAAAAAGAAAAAAGTCCTTGTTTAAAAAAGTCCTTGTTTAATCATTTACCTGGATACGGTGAGTGAACGTTGCATTGCTGGAGTTTGCAGTTCAGTGAGGCAGAGGCAGTCTCCATGGTGCAGGTTTGGGTGGTTGCTATGTGGACTCGAGAAACTTTCAAAATGTGCCACTTTTCATCCATAATTGGAGGATTCTTTTTTCCCATATTCCCAGTTGCCTCTCGTCCACAGTTTCCATCTGCTGCATAAAAAATAAGGGAGCGCAGTTACAAAATGTGTTTCAGTAATTAATATTTTCTTGTGAGAGCTGTGAGGAGAGAAGACTGGGGCCTATCCCACAAAAAAATGGGAGGGGGGACCGGTTAAATCATATGTTTATACGGACATAGCCATTACATAGAATTAGACCAAATATATTGTTTTAAAAGTGCATTGATTTGTCTAGGATGTTCCACATTATAGATTAAACCTATTTATTACAAGGGAGACAAGCAGGTTACAGCACTACGCTACATTACAATTCAGATCTGTGGAGAGTCGCCCCTCTTCACAGAAGGAATGATTGTATTTTTGAGCAATGGAAACATCTGTAATGAATAAATGCTAGATGGATATGTTTAATGTCATACCATGGAACTTTCCAGGCAAAGCAATAACATCTCCATGGAGACAAGTAGGTAGAAAAGATGCGCAGTGCACCTTTAGGTGTTTATCGCACAAGCACAAATTTTCAACACCCGTCCATAGGCGGCTTTTAAAGAAGTTTAGAGTCCAGAAAGAAATGCTAAAATTTGTACACAGAAGTAAACAGTTACATAAGACATAAGACAAAGGCAAGGCACATTTCAAACATTATGTGAGCAGCTCTGGCCCAACTTCCAACCAGGCACTGTTAAGGCGTTAGGGATTGGGCATTATTTAAATAGTTAATAAGTCTGAATAAGTCTTAATAAACTACTTGTTCATTATGGATTAAGTCTTTCTTCATGCTTTATTAAGTGTTACCAACTACTCATTGAAGATTTTCCACCAATCCCACTGAGAAGGTGCAAAAAATGAACTCACTCCCATGGGATGTTTCGCAAATTCTGTTTATATTTACTTTTTCTCTCTCCAAGTATCTTTATAAATGTTTCATCACGTCATTAGGCTATGGACAAATTGAAGACAGATCAAGGCCCATTTTGACAGTGAGCCGAGTAGATCAGCTACACCTGTGAGACTTAACCCCTCCTGAACGGGACAGGCAGCGCGCCCGCAGCCTTACCCCGCCTGAGGTTCACTTTTCAGGGGTGTCACCGATACACCTCACCCTTCAGAGAATCTGCACCTCCACCAGCGGGACAGGACCAAAGGCAGACCAAGGACACTCGGCTGCAGCCACCTGAACATCAGATATCAACTGTTTGGTAACTCAATCTAAACAGGCAGAGTGCAGAAGTATCCCTATCGTGTCGTGGTGAGGTGATAGTGAGAAATCTAATGTCTAAAGAGGGGAGCATGATGGGACATTATGTAACGCTGCATGTATTTATGTATGAAGATGAGTTTAGAGGGAGGTAACAATGTCAGCCAGGTCAACAGTGGGCTTTGTGAGACACTTGTTCAAATAATTTGTCAGAGCAGATTAGTTTGAATAAAGGGAAAGGCCTGGACGATGGTGATAGAGTAGAGCTGATATCAAGATTGATATTTGTCTCACTCTAAGGAGAGTTACACATTACTTTACATTATATATTATCAATCCTCAAAAAGGAGGAATGTTCACGCAAATGCTTCCAGCTGATTGGTTGAAGTGTCACAACAGCAGAGTGAGGAGAGAAATCTAACTGTTGCCAAATCTTATGGAGAGAAAAGCACAGACATCTTTCCCATCCACAAATGGAGTACGCACTTCTGCTGCTTTTTTTCAAGAACAGCTTCTATTTCTTAAAAGGTACAGTGTACAATGCTGCCCTGTGATTGGTCCAATTATTCTCATCTACTGATATGTTGATGTTAAAAGCAGACCTATTGTGCAAAATTGACTTCTTAGAGCTTTTAATGTTCTAGTTGTTTCCCCTTCTCCTTTACCCTCTGAAGTTGTGTATAGTGTGATTCATGTTTGAGTAATCTTTATACTCATTTATATTTATACATGTCCTTGCTCTGATCAACCATCGTTTTCATCGCCACTGGTGCACGCCCACTGCTCTGTACTTACTTTGTTCTCCAATTTTATTTTCTTAATCAATGATACTCATAGGATTGTGCAGCATCACTTAGTCATTTTGGTACAAATGAAAAAAATCAGCTGCACATCATGTTACTCGCTGCTGTGCAGTTTTGTAATGCGGAAGTCAGAGGACTTCTTTCTTTCATTCAGTCGTTTTAGATCAATATTGCAATTTAAAATGTCCACAGGTGTACAGCAGGCTGAAGCAAAATATGTCTTCTTTAATTATACTTATATTTAAATTAGTAAATCAATTAAATAAAAACAACATTAAACTTTATACAATCATAAGAGCTGTGGACAAAACCAGCCATAACTAGTAAATGTCCCCTCTCAATGTAAGTGGTTAATCCTCATCTCTTAATGTGGATGATTGAAAGGTGAGCTCTCTCGCGTCCAGTGAAAAACCCTGAAGGGCAGACTGCAGTCTCCTATAGTCACTCTACAGTATACACCTGTAATCCTATCTATCTAAATATCCACTCCTCAGGTCAAGTATCTACATCAATCGTTACACAATCGCCTTAAATCACGGCTCTTCCAGCTCGCATGGCTCCCAAAACATTAAAACTGAGATGTTCGATTTGTCCAGAAGTTTTTGGTGGCTAAATAACACGCAAAAGTTTTGTAAAGCTATTTAAGAGCTATTTCCAGAACAAACTATGAGAATATGAGCTCCAGTACTGAACTATTGATTTCCTGATCAAATTGCTTTCAAGACTCTAAATCTGATGACTCAGATTAACATTACAAGAGCTGATTCATCACTGAATGTGTCCTCTAAGCACCTCAAAAGAATCAAATACTTTTACATATACATTCAAATTCTCTGTATTCCAAATAGGAAGTGATCATGGGCGCGCTTCCGGCTCCATCGACTCCAATTCACTTTACAATAAAAAATTGTTGTCCCTCTCTCTGTAACTAATGCAGTGAGCCTCGTCATTTTGATCTTAAAATGTTCATATTAACCCACTTTATATGATCCTGGTATTTTTATTTAGCTATTTTGTCCGTGATTCAAGTTATTAACATTAATAACACACCAATCAGGTGCCTTCTTTATCTGAGGTTAGCAACAGGTTTGATTGACCGTGTTGCTAAACGCCCATTCAGTGCTAAATCAGCGGTGCGGGTGGGAAGGGACGTTACCTTCAACACCCTCGCTCCTGATTGGCTCTTTGGTTGCTATGAGACTCGCGGCCCGAATCCCAAATGTGGAACTCAGCTCCAAATTCGCCCCTAAAACTGCTGCCTCCATGAGCTTCATTTGACTGAAGCCGAACGCTATGGGTGACATTACACTCCCTCAGTGCACTTCTTTAAACAGTCTAGGCATGACACACAGGTATGTTTGTTCTAGAATAATATTACTAAACTGTAAGTGCATAAAGCATTACTGAAGAATATACACGACTGAGGCTCTCAAGTAGAGGTGAGAGATATATCAAAGAACGGATACAATCGCAGTTGTTATTCTGGAGAATTATACTGTCTAAAAACAAGTTTAAAGAAATAACAATAAAGCAAACAAAATGCAGCATAATATTTCTGCACTTTTATGATCCATTTGTGTCACAATGTATAATTTGAAAATGGAATAAAAATGACAAAGTCTTTATTGGTGGGGGAGAACAATGTAAAAAGTAGCATAAATCCAAAATACAGAAAGTCTGGAGTCAAAAGGTTTTTCTAACAGTAGTTAGAACAGCAACAAACAAACTGGCAAAGAGAGGCTTGAGTGCTGAGTCTCTTGTACTGCTGATTATTATAGATAATAGCCAACAATACTTCTCTGCAGTCAGAAGAAGCTGCTACACCCAGGTAGGTGGAGACACATATAGAGAAGGGGAGGAGCCAGACAAATGTAATCATGTAGAATTTGTTACCTTAAAGCCATTCATACTGTATAAATTCACTATGTCTCTTCATGATCATACCCTTTCAGTTACACGCTCCAACTCTCCTCCACAGAATCAGCCGCCTCAGCCTCTCCATCTCCTCCTCTTATTACCACCAGTGCCACTCCCTTCGTGTTCTTTCATTGTATCCCAGAGTGAAAACACTTAACAAGTCAAAAAGTTGCCAGTCGTTAAAGGTGCCCTATGCAAGAGGGTTCACCAGCAACTTGTCTCCATGGAGATGTAATTGCTTTACTTAAAATGTTCCACAGTATAAGACTAACTTACCTAGTTCCATGGACACAAGCAGGTGATGCTATCAGGAGAAATTACAGGTCAGATCTGTGGAGAGGCGACTCCACTCACTGTAAAGTTGCATGTTTCTTCAAGGGATTTTTGAGCAGTTTAAACACCTGTTATGTTGTTATTACACTGTCATAAATACAAGCATGTCACCCACACCTGAAAAGTTACACAGTGGATTTTTTTTTTCTTTACAGCCTGGAATTCAAACATGGGACATTCTTGTGAAGTGAGAAAACCACAAGTCTTCCAGTTTCTTCCCACCTCATTTTAAATAGCTTCTTGGGCCGTAATCTGTTATTAGATCGCCATGATAAACCCAGGGCACTACCAGTTGCAGGAGAACTTGTCAGTCTCATTGCTTTAGCTTGTTTGGCTGCCTGTGTCCGTCTGGCTACGGTTCACTCCATTACAACTCTAAATGACTAATTAATGGTTCTGGGACAGCTGACACCAGAGGCTGCAGATCCCATTACATCCACTGGAGCACTTCTCCTGCTCTTCTCCTGCTCTCTCTCCTCTCTCTCTTCTCCTCACACCTCCTCATGTGTTATTGATGGGGCAGAGGAGTAGGTTTAAGGGGCAGGGCTGCAGACAGGGGCGGAGAGGGAGAAAGAGACAGGTGCACTGCAGACTGACTCAGATGTGACAGGTGAAATTAAAGAGGAGCTGGTGAAGTGCCATGCTGTTACTAGACTTTAGTGATCCACAAGAGAAACTACTTCAACACAGACCTTACAATTACTACCTGAGAGTAGTTCTTAAACAGAGGGTATTATGCAAAATCGATTATTTGAGTTTTCTACCATGTTATAACCTCGTTCCCTCATCAAAAACATGTCTGAAGATGTTTTAGATGCCATCCATGCATGTCTGAGTATTTTAGCAATCTCTCCTGGGCCCTATTCAAACTCTCCTTACAGTTAGTTGTAAGATTTTGTGCAATGCTCAGCCCACAGCAATTCTCCATACATATATAAAAACATGATACAAAACTGTACTTCAGCAACCTTGTGTGATGTGCAGTAGTTTCATTAACAGGATGCACGCTGATTGTGTTGTGATAGCGCTCAGAAGAGGGAGTGACTTACCACAGGGAGCAAAGGGAGGGGAGACAAAAACGAAAGTGAGACTCATAAAACATGTTAATACATTGTTTTCGGTGAATATAGACTCCTTAAAAGTTTGTAAACATTGTGACGTTTTCTGTGGGCGGGGTTTAGCCTAAAGGCAAATAGAGACGCGTTGTGAGCAAACATAAATGAGTGTATTAGGAGGGATTTTTTTTTTTTTTTTTTCAAGAAATGAAATGACAGATTTGGTTGGAGTCGGTCTCGGAAATGTCTGTAAATTCACTGACTTTGTGGGGCCATTACAGCTACTTTGATAAATGAACTCTCCAGCTGATTTGTTTAGCCGAGTAAAGCGAAAAGCATAAATAAATCACTGGATGCCTAATAACCATAACTGTTAGAAATGGTCAAACGATTACTCTCTGGTTATGTCTCTCTTTTAGTCCAATAAATGTAAACATTTTGAAATATGGCTAATGGTAAAAGAACTGAGATGACCAATGATCTAATGGAATTTAAAAGGACCATACAAACGATGGCACACACAATATCGTGTTGTTTACCAAGTTAACGTAACGCTTGCTAGGACGCCAAAGGTTAGCAACATTTCATTTAATGTGCAGAATCTTGTTGATTTGTAGAGAATAAAACCAGTGCATCTAAATCATTTGTTTGACCTGATATGAAGTGTACTCTGCAAACATGAGCGTTGTTTTGTCTTTGCCAAAGACAGTCTATGGTCTTTGCCCTCTGTCTGTCGGACATGATTCAATCTGAATTCTCTTTGTTTTTCTGTGAAGGAATGTGTGCTGGAATTATGCTGTGGAACTTTTAGTTTTGCGTCACAAGTGCAGTTCTGGCACCAAAAACACAGCAAGAAAACATTTAAAGGCTGTAAAACTTCATTATTTTAGAGCTCCTGTCTTTCCTTGTTTTTGCCTCCAGCAAGAGCTGCAATGTCACTGTGACGTAGGCTGCTAAAGGGTCTACAGCATTTTCAAAACAATAAAAGGTAACATGGTGATTGAAATATAAGTCAAATAAGTCAAGCATAGCATAAGAAGTCAACTAAGACATTTATAGTCCAAAAATATCAAGTACATTCAGGAATATAAGAGGTACAGCGCAACAGACCGTGCACATACAGTAGCTTTGACACCACATAAGGTCTATATCACATGAGCGTGAGGAGTTGAGCAGCTGGAGGGGACGTCCCCTTTGAAATGTTTACACTTTCATAAAAGAAACTCATCCATGTATATTGATAAATATAAATCGCTCAGTCTTATTTTATATTTGATCCTGATTCATTTCTAAATCCACACTAAAAACAATCTACAAATCCTGGAACTGAAAACATTCTTCTGATCACCTTGTGACATCATTAGGTGGTAATCCAGTTTCAGTGTTTTCAAATTCTTACACCTTCACCTGTCTCAGCCTAACCATTTCAATGCTCACATGGCCTTAACTATGATGCAGTCAGGACTGAATGACTTTTTTGTTGTTTTCCATAATTGTGTGAAAAGTGTAATATCAATGCTATATTCTTGTAGGAGTAGTTAACGCCTCAGTAATGCACAATATTCCCTTTGAGAGCGCCACCTGCAGTCAGCCCCAAACGTCTGAGTGTGTAGAATATTTAATGTGTATTTGTCAACACTCTTCACACTGTCCTTCACTCCCTCTCTCTCTTCTGCAGTGATGGACAGTAACACAAACACAAAGGGAAGATGAAGGAGACTCAGAGACAGAGACATTACTCAGATTAGTCCCAGGCTCTGCTTCAAACTGGCACTAACTGACTGTGCACTTCAGTCCCAGCAGTATTTTGTGTACTAAAGTATTTTAAAGAATGTACTGTATGCCATTTTCACACTGTCCTCTGAAAACTATCTTAAAATAGCTTAACTACTGAGTTCACCGCATGCTTGTCTCAGTGGAGGTGTTAAAGCTGGTTATTGCCTGTGCTTTGTTTCACAGTATGGCATTAGCATTTTGATGGGGACAAGCAGGTGGTGACATCAGGCCAAGTTACAGGTCAGATCTGTGGAGAGGTGACCCTGCTCACAGGAAGAATCCGTGTTTTTGAGGGTATATTGTGCAAAAAAAATGTAATTGAATAGGTTTAATGACGTATTGTGCAAAGCAAGAACATCACCATGGAGACAAGTAGGCAGATCCTCTCTAGAAAAGTTACATAGTACACCTTTAATAACTCTATAATTAAAACTGTTGGAAGTTATTGGCATATTAATGGTAATGCAATTCTACTACTAGTCCACTTTCACAATGAGTACTTGGTTTTTATATATGTTTAGTACTTTTACAGTTGTGAGTACCATGAGCTGTATTATGTAATGGTGTGTGTTCATTTATACCCCCCAATCATGGGATTAGTCTAGGTGTGGTACATGAGGTACTTGTCCAGTGGGGTTGTGTTTCCTTCAGTAAACGGTGTTGATAACAGACGCAGCTACACAAGACACACAAGAATTAGACTTAAGTGAGTGTGCTGTAGTGGCTTAAGCTATTAAAGAAAATGCACATTTAAATACATTGTAATGTGGAGTTAAATATAACATATTTATGGTCCAATAAACAATTTTAGATGCATTCTTATTCAAAACATTTAAACAATATAGAATAATTGTATGTGGCATCTCGCACTACTCATTTTTATAGTCAAAAAAATTACATTTACTGGAGAGCATATAGGATCAAGTTGGGTTTTTTTTGTCTGTTTTTTGTTATTTTTTTTACTTAAATGTCTATGTAATGCCTCAGTCGTCCAGGTATGATCCAAAGTAAAACTAAGTAATTCAAATCTGTCAAGTGGACAAAAAGTTGAAGGAGTGAAGACATTTCGCTGCTCATTCAATTCTGGTCAGATTACTGATGGACACTGCCTTATGTTTATCTTACTTAAATCCAACAACAATACATTTGAATATTCTGCAAGACGTTGACCTCACATAACTCCAAACATATCTGAAAATAACTATGGTATCCTTTACGTTATTGACATTGTGAACCTCTCAGCTGCCGCCTGCTCTTATCTCTGAGTGGAGCAGATGATCGTGCTGCAGATAGAGTGTCTGAGGTACAGTGTGGGCTCATGTTGGGAAGACGAGGCTATTTGACAAACTGCTGTGCATCTGACACCACTAAACTCTGGTTTGGGTCTTTATGGTCAGTGTTGACAGTTAACGTTGTGTGTTAGACTCCGGTGCAGCAGGAGGAGGGAGAGGTTGAGTAGTGTTACATTTTTAGGTTGCGTTCACGTTCTAAAGATTTACAGTTTTGGAAGAAATATCTGAATGTATCTTCTTGCAGGGAGGGTAGTTTTACTGAAATGGAAGTCCTCACAGCCTCCATTATTTACAAAGTGGCTTAGGGATGTTTCATATTTTCTTAAACTTGAGAAGGCAAGAATGACACTTCATGGCTCCCCTGAGGTTTACACAAAAGGCGTCTATTGTTCTAAATAGTATGACAAATTAGCTTCCTTTCTATTCCTGATTAACTCTTTTCTGGAAGTCCTTTCTTTCCTTCTTACTTTTATCTAGTTATTTATATAATTGACCATCTGCTACTTTTGTTTCATGGGTTTTCACTTCAATATTATAATTTTTTTCTTGTTTGGGCACACGATGTATAACGTCAGGATGGGTAATTTGGATGAGCAGCGAAACGTCAGTAGTATAGCAGTGTTTTCAAAAGCCAAATCGTTTTCCTTCCTCCATTCCTCTCAACTATATTAGAAGATGGTAAAAAATCTTTAGCCTTAGCATCACTAAAGCATGAACAAAGACTTAAAACATGATTAACAAATAGTTTATGAAAAAGATTTAGGCTGACTGCTTCAGTAAGGGGTTAGGAGGTACTACGCCTGAAACATACTTAATAAACGATTTTTTTATTAGGTCTTTGCTTTATTAAGGCTAATTCAAGTGTAGTTGGAACTCTTCAAGTGTGAACAGAGTTAACCAGCCAGACACTATGGTGAAGTAGCCTGTGGTAAAATCAATTACAAGCTCCAGTGTCATGTTAAGGCCACAGAGGGCGCCATCTTAAGGTCCAGAGGCTGGAGGTGCTGACAGAGCAGAGACCTGTGGAGAGGCAATACTCCCATAAGGACAACAAGGACACAGCACATGCCCTGGTTTGTTTACTGATAATAAACTCAGCTCCATATGTCTTAACAGTGTGAAGGAGCTGACTTATAATTTGATCCGCTGAGCTTATCAGGAGAGCCAGCAGCCAGCCACTCTCCATCAGGTGTTATCTGTCCCTGCAGTGACCCTCGTCCTGTCCACTGTCTCCTACCATCACATACACATGCACACAGACTCCTGCTGCATGATGTGTATATGTTTAGGGATAGTTTAAAAATACGATTACTTCCATACACAAAAGGGCAAGACTTTAACACAAGAAAATTGAAATCTGGAGCTGGACAAGCTTGTTTTTAGATTGAACTGTTTCACAAAGTAGGTTCTTCAGTTCTGACAGTTCTGTTCATTAGCATTAACCTCATGTGAACTCAAGTTTGAATAAAATACATAAGGTTAGGAAGAGCTTCTGGCTTAAACAAAGTATGTCAAATTCACACTGAGTTTTATTAAATACATAGCGCAACTTGCCTGTGAAAGATCCCTAAGAACAATTCACACTTTTGTTTGTAATTTGAGGTAGGGCTGTGGAATTAATCGAATTTTAACTGCGATTCGGTCATTGAAAAATATATTGAAATAAATGTTACTACTATTTCATAGCACAGCATAAAAGTGTGATGGATCGATATGTGGAAAAATATGGGAGCAATTTTTTGTTTGTTTGTTTGTGATGTCGCCCAGTCCTGATTCAAGGTGTGATCATTGCAATGCGTGTGATAGATGAGTACACTCCCACTCTGGGCTGGCACTAAACTCCCTAAACAAAGGCTGCAGTGGTGAGTGGCCGGTGTCTCATGTTATCAGACACACAGCATGCTCTGATGGTCTTTGTCTATGGCAGCACTCTGCACTCACTAAACACTGAGAAATGGCCTTCATTGTGTGTGTGTGTGTGTGGTGTGTATGTGTGTGTGTGTCAGGGTGTCACCAAGAGCTTTAACCACTCATGACACGCCACTGTTCTCATGCAGATGCAGGAGAGGCCAAAGCAGTACCATGCGTGCATTAAATGAAAAAAATGAAAGGGAAAACAATCTAAAGGTGCACTGTATGTAACTGTGCCTGTGGAGGTTTTGCCACGTGCTTGTCCCCACGGGGATGTTTTTGCTTTGCCTGAAATGTTCCATAGTTTTATTTGTTAACCTTTATTTAACCAGGATAGTCCCGCTGAGATTTGGAACATCTTTTTCAGGGGAAGTCTCAGAGGGAAGCCTATAGTACATGTTTTTAGTGATAGAGCTCCCGGAGGAAAGCTACGCAGGCACGGGGAGAACTGGGCCTGTCACGATAACACATTTTGAAGCACGGTATACTGCTACAGAGATGTACTGCGATAAACTATAAATTAGATAAAATAAATATAAAAATGCAAGATAACCCCAGTGACCCATTTTAAATAGATAGCATCATTAATAGGCTGTAGTAAATATATAACAGAATTAACCAATAATTAGCCAGAGAAGTCACTCATTCAACCTTTTACAGCTCAGAAAAAAACAACAAATCTCCTCACTGTTGCAAAGAAACTCTACATTCGATGAATGCTTTCACATACTGAACGATAAGTCAGTTTAGTATTTATCGTGACAGGCCTAGAATATGCAAACTCCACACAGAAAGTCCCTGTGCTGCCCTGGAGTTGAAAGCAGAAACTTCTTGCTATGAGGCGAGAGTGCTAACTGCCGCACCATCATGCCGCATTCAACGATCTCCATGGAGACAAGCAGGTGACGCCCCTAATCCCCCCCAGGCAGCATGCGGCTGAGTGGATAGCCCCTCTTGGCTCACAACAAGAAGGTTCTCTCACCCTGTTGCATTTATTACTATTTAGTTTTATTTGACATGGCAATTTACACTAAAAATAGATAAATGTAAACAAGTAAACAGGAAGTCTACCATATGACAACGTTTCACAAAACAATGTTCTTTTTTGGACTCAATAATATTTTCAACAAAAAAAAAAAAAAAAAATGCAAATAGGAGAACATCAAACTCTATCTTGTCCATTGATGTATGCCTAGTTGTTATGGTGGAGCTTTCCCTTTGCTTAAATCTGTTCAAACAAGTCATTTTGCTTGCATTGTATCACTTGTCTCTTGCTGTTTGCCAGTGATAAAATCTGTGCTCTGTCTGTGCTATCTTCAAAAGCAGTTCCTTCCCTTCTGTGTTGCTATCACTCCTCTTTCCAGCTGCCATGCAAAGTGAGAGCTCTCCGTGGTTCTGAACAGATGAAGCCTGTGCTTTACGATAGATAAGACTTATTATTACATTACAGAGGGTCCTTTGTCACAGCTCAGCAATCAAGAATACACCAATCTGAGAAGAGTTTGTCACTGGCAGACACACAACACAAATCATTTATTCATCATATTTCATGTAACGGTGTAACATTTTGTGCTCAAGGGCAGTGCAAGAGAAGCAGGTCAAATATGCCGGGATTTATGCATTTACAAAAGTCTTTCAGAATATGTCCAAAAGTGCAGTTTATGGAGTGTTGCAAGGAAGGACATTGAGATGAACTAACTTGAAACTGCATGTTTCTGATTTCAGTGCATCTTAGGGAATTTTGATGGACAGTAACAAGGAACATATGGCACTATTTGGTATTAATATATCAATACAGTAGAGAGTAATATTGACAAAATGTATAAATCTATATTTTGGGGGGATTATCTCTGTGATATTTAAATGATACTGTGGCATTTCATTAAATATCCCAGACGTCTTGGTTGAGGAAAGTAATAAGATAAGATAAACTTTTATTTGTCCCACAATGGGGGAATTAGTGTTTTAACGCAAAGTTCAAGAACAGCAGGAAAATAAATGTAATGCACAAAACATGGATGGACTGTAAAAATAACCCGAAAAGTTCAGGAAAAAAAATGCCAAAATGTGTTTATAAGATTATATGCAAGTTACAATTTTAATCTATTTTTGAATTTGTAAATATACTTAATATTGTCATTTTGCTTATCTTCGATACTAAATATTTTCAACATATATCTTGCACTCATATAGTAAATGCACACCACCTCGAAGTAACATATTGAATTCTATGGTGGCGTGAAGCATTTAGTTCAGTGATGAAAAAGTTCCAAATCAAACAGTGTTAAACTAGTGCAAATAGAATAGGCTGAAGCAGTAGAGAGCGCCCTGTTTACCGGAGCTTATTGATTTGTTTAGTGGTTCTATAAAGCAAACATGAGAAGCGTGACCAATTCAGCCAAAACCACTTTTCTTTCAGCTGCGGGGATCAATAAGAAATACTGACAGGGGCCTCATTAAGGAGCTCCGGTGCCCGTGCCTAATTATGAACAGTAATTTACAGCAAACACAACTGGAAATATGAATGCTGCAAGAAAAACAACTATGCATCTCAAGTGGCATTTGTTGATGTGATGTTGTGCAATATAAATACACATGAGCAGGATTTATGCTTCCACACATGACTCTTGTTGTCAAATAAACATTGGTTTCTCTGCACAACACTGCATACAATCTAAAAAAGCTGTAACTGCCTTTAGGCTCTGGAGGAATATGGAGGAGAACATTTTTTCTTGATAACTGTTTGACACAAACTAGAAATATTTTGAATGTTTGTCACTTTTAAATAAGGAGTGAGCCTTGTTATTCCATATCTGCTTGGAAACTTCTTTATGAGTTCTCCAAATAGAAAAATAGAAATTTGCTATACAGATGAAACCAGAAGTTTACATACACTATATAACACATATATACATACATTATATAACACATATTTTTTTTTTTTTTTTTTTTTTCTCACTGTCTGACATGAAATCAGACTAGACTTTTCCTGTATAAGGTCAATTAGGATTACCAAAATAATTTTTATTTGCTAAATGCCAGAAAAAAGGATTTTTTTAGAAAATTTTTCATAACTTTCTTCAAAGTCAGACGTTTACATACAGTAAGATTATTATGCATTTAAACAATTTGGGAAAACCCAGATGATGATGTCATCACTTTGGATTATTTGGTTTATTGTCAACATTTGAGTTAATTAGAGACACACCTGTGTATTGAAGCCACCACCTGAAACACACTGCTTCTTTATGTAACATCATGGGAAAGTAAAAAAAAAAAAAAAAAAAAAAAAATCAGCCAAAATATCAGGAAGAGAATTATGGACTTGCACAAGCCTGGTTCACTCTTGGGTGCAATTTCTGGATGCCTGAAGGTGCCACGTTCATCTATTCAAACAATTATACACAATTATAAACACCATGGGAATGTCCAGCATCATACCGCTCAGGAAGTACACAGTTTCTGTGTCCCAGAGATGAATGTGCTTTGGTCCAAAAGACCTTGTGAAGATGCTGCTGAAACTGGTAAGAGTGTGTCATTATTCACAGTGAACCAAGTACTGTACAAGCATGGGATCTTAATTTTGGAGACATGTCCTGTGGTCCTGTGATGAAACTAAAATTGAACTGTTTGGCTGATCTCAGTTCTATTGAAAATGTATGGGCAGACTTGAAAAGGCACGAGCAAGACAGCTTACAAACTTGGCTCAGTTACACCAGTTCTGTCAGGAAGAAAGGGCCAAAATTCTTGCCAACTATTGTGAGAAGCTTGTGGGAGGATATCCAAACGTTTGACCCAAGTCCTACAGTTTAAAGGCAATGGTACCAAATACTAATTAAATGTATGTAAGCATCTGACCTCGAAGAAACTAATGAAAAATGGTCCTTCTCTCATTATTTTGGCATTTAGCAAATAAAAATAATTTTGTTAATCCTAATTGACCTAAAACAGAAAAAAAAGTTTAGTCTGATTTCATGTCAGACAGAAGAAAAAAAGCGTGTCTTTTATATAGTGTATGTAAACTTACGGTTTCAGTTGTATAACCCTGTGTTGCCAGTGCATATACTCTTCGCTCTGCCTTGAAGTAACCCGTGAAACCGTATGAACGGTGTTGGCTAGTGTTTCACTCCTCTCTCATCTCCCTCCTTCATTCTCTCTCTCTCTCTCTCTCTCTCTCTCTCTCTCTCTCTCTCTCTCTAAGCGCACGCGGATTCGGCTGGCTCGCATGCACTCAGTGTTTTGTGGTCTCACCGCTTACAGTACATGCCAGTGTACAGTTTAGCCAAATAAAAGCTCCACTGCTCCGGCCCGTGGGACACAGAGAAGGGACACAGAGAAGGGACACTCTTGTCTGCTCATGGATCATCTGAACCGGACCGTCTGAGTAAGCGGACCAATTGAACTCACATGTGCGTAAAGCTCGCGTCCTGCGCGTGCTCTCTCCTCCTTTGGGACTACAATGAGGAAAAAGATGCGAATATTTCATGCAGTTTGTCTCCCAAAGTATGTGTTTCCAATTTTGACCCGCTGGAGCGTGTGTTACGCAGCATTTCTATGTTTAGTATTAGCTTTAGCGCTGGCGGAAGATGACTGTCCTGTGTCGTGCGTGTGCGCGAGAGAGCCTGGTTCCGTGACCTGCAGGGACGGAGAGGACTCCGGGGAACTGCCCGTGGACCTCCCGAAGTGGACGTCCAGTTTGATAGTCCAGGGTAAAAACATGTCAACTCTACGTCGCGGTGCTTTCATGGACAACACCACAGAGTTGGAAATAACTACTTTATGTCTATCCTACAACGGGATACAAACTATTGAACCATACGCCTTTCTTGGACTGTCCCGTCTGCACCTTCTGGACTTGAGTCACAACAGACTGGAGTCTATTTCGGCCCTCGCTTTCTTCGGATTGCCTCAATTACGGTCGCTTTATCTAAACTATTCCGTTTTACCGGAGGCAGTGATGCAACTTTACAGTGCGCTTAGTTTACAAACTTTATCAAACCTCCACAGACTCGATTTAGCAGGTAACAGACTCAAATCGATTCCCCTCGCGAGCTTTGACAGTTTTAACCTGCATATGTTAGTCCTGGTTAATAATTCTTTTGAAAACATTGCGAGGGAGAACGTATCGGGTTTATATCAGCAGCGACACATGCGCGTCTACCTCGCGCTCAACCCATTCCGCTGTAACTGTGACCTCGAGGCCTTTTACTACTGGCTCAAAAACTCGTCCCAGTGTCCCGATGTGGGACGGCTGGTGTGCAGTGAGCCCGAGAGCAAGCGAGGGGCGCTGGTGGAGCGGCTGCGCGCGGAGGACGTGGATTGTAACCTGGAAAACCTGGAGGCAGTGTCCTATGTGTTTCTGGGCATCGTGTTGGCGCTGATTGGAGTCGTTTTTCTGATGGTGCTGTACTTGAACAGAGGAGGCATCAAGCGGTGGCTCAACAACATCCGAGAGGCGTGTCGAGATCAGATGGAAATCTACCACTACCGCTACGAGCAGGACTCGGACCCAAGACTGGCCAACGTGGCGGTGTGAGAGCAGCGCTGTGGCCAACGGATAGTGCAATACGAGAACAGGCTGAACAAACAAGACTCTTTGACTGCGGCCTAAACCTCCAGAAGAACATTTCAAAAGCCAGTTATGAGCTACCTGTTACAACAGCAGATGATAGTCAGTGGTTTGGCCAGTTTGGAAAGTTCTAATGTTGTAAATATAGCAATCTATAAACCAGACATGGATTGAGTTACATTACATCAAGTTTGGTTTTCAGTCAGTCTGAGGAACTGCTTGAGTACAGCTTTTGTATAGGGCACAGCTAGATCATATCCAATGCTCCTTCTGCCACACACGGTGCCAGTTTTAACATGGAAAAGACTTGGGGGACACATTAAACCGGGAGCAGGTGCCTTCTGAAAGCCATTGTGGTGGTACATTCGGGAAAGCCCTGGAGATGATACATCTGTTACATTAGAAAGTCATGGAGGAAGTGTATTTTTGTTATACCCAGCTGTAAAATATGTTTTTTCATCATCCATAACAAATAAAAGCAATGTTAAATGTAAAATCACATGCTTCTCTAACCTGTGCATGATATTATGACTCTGTGGGACTGTCCCTTTAAGAACACCTCCTAAAATGGACCTTGAGTTTGTGGAGATAAATTGAAACACAAAATGAGCCAAACTCATGGGACACAGTACTCTTTACTGTAATTTTTTACATTGATGTTGAATTGTTGGCAGTGTATGACAAAGTAATATGTAAGATTCATGATGTGACAAATGAGAACACTCAGACCAGACTGTGGCTTTATCCACACAGATAACATGTCTGTTCTGCCATTTAAACATGAGAAACATCTCTGACTTTGAAGAACTTTTTTCTCAAATCAACATCTATTGTTACAAACATGTGCAGCATTGCATTTCTGTGAATGTAAGTAGGTCTAATATAAAAACTGATTTATATTAAAGGTCCTGTATTACACAAAATGGACAAGCGAGATTTAAACCATGTTATAACGCTGTTACCTCCTCAAAAACATGTATTACACAAAATGGACAAGCGAGATTTAAACCATGTTATAGCGCTGTTACCTCCTCAAAAACATACCTGGAGTTGTGTTTTGTTTCATTCACACATGTATAAGTAACCCTTTATTATTAGTCTGTCTACATCTCAAAGGTCAAAATGCTCTGTTCCACCTTGTGATGTCATGAAGCTGTAGTTTTCAAGTTAACAGATACCTTTTTACTTTCAGTTCAATAGAGATTGGTAATTCCAGGGCTGAAATGATCCAAATGATCATTTAAGTTTAAAAACATGGTGGAGCACTTTCTGTATTACCACATGACATCACAAGGTGGAACAGAGTGTTTTCTGTTTGAGAGAAGACCTCAGCCTAAATATGCAGGGTTTGAGTGTTAAACATGTGTGAATGAACCAAAACTCCAGGTATGTTTGTGATGAGGAAACAACATTATAAAATAGATCAGAAAACAGTGTAATATGGGCCCTTAAATTATATATCAACTACAACTACTACTACTAAAGAGACAAGTAATTAAAGGTACAATTTAAATAGACCATACATTACCACGATGTGTTGGCACATTCATCTTTGGCTTCCATGGCTCATAGTGCAGCCAGGGAAATGGAATGTCCAATTTTCTATAGCACATTTTCAGTTAAACCGTCACGTTCTCATCATACCAGGGACATCGCTCAGCTCAAATTGAAATATTCTGAAGACAAATGCATGTGACTGAAAAGCTTAGAGAAAAACGTAAATGGAGGTCAGGGTAAAATGGTGCAGTGTTGGCAGTGTTCTTGACGTCAGGACACTTTAGCATCAGCGTCAGTGGACGTCGCCTTCACACAGCGCTGTGTGTGGGAGAAACACTTTGTCAGTGTATTTCTGAGCTACAGTAATAACATGAGACACAGCATCAGCCTAGTGCTCCATTAAACTCCACAGTCACCGCTAATGGCTCATTCAAAGGTCAATGGTGATGATCCTATTGTTGTGTCCAGTTAAAGATATGACACTTGTGATTGGAGGATTCCCTTATTTAGCAGCTGATTGCAATCCATTTTGTGGAATTGGTGGCCAAGGTTATTTCTCGTTTACAGGTCCTGTCAGCTGATGGAGTTCATGTCTTTGGGGTTGAATGAGGGCGACTCCAGAAAATGAACAGGGGAAAGAAAGACTATACATATTACAGACAAATTCAAAAAATGTAATGAACGGAGCATATGTTTTACATTGAAAAGTTAAAGATGGATATTTCCACTAATCATCGTTTTCTAAGAGCTGCAAATCTTGGCCTATTTTCTCGCTCCACGTCTCAATCTGTCCAAGCACATTATTTCCATCATAAAGTTGTACTGTAAATAAAAAAGCAAAAAATCAAATCAACCTAAGGGTTACTGTGCTACTGGTGAGGGTAGAGCTCAATGTCTGTATAGGAAAATGTTTTATCGTTACTTACCAATAACAATAAACATAATTATAATCTATAGGATAAAATCTAGGATCTTCAACATCTTAAAAGGACTTTTAAAATGTATTATATAAGCTAACAGTATTTACAGTTTCTTAAGGTAATTCAAGATACTTTCTATTCCAGAAAAAAACTTCTGAAAATCACTCCTTGTTATTCAGCATTTAAGTCCCAGCTTGTTAGACACTAAAGGATCTTGAGGAAAATGAGTGTGTCAATGTGCAACTATTTCATCTGCCATGCATTTGATTCAGTCTTGTGACCAGGTAAGACGGGCAAATAACTCACTACTGACTCTAAACAGGATTTCTTCACTTAAAGGTGTTATATTTCATTCACACATGTTTAACACACAAACTCTGCAAATTTAGGTGGAGTTCTTCCCTCAAACAGAAAACACTCGGTTCCACCTTGTGATGTCATGTGGTAATAGAGGAAGTGCATTTTGAGCTTTGGAGATGTAGACAGACTAAAAATAAAATGTTACTCCAACGTGTGTGAATGAAACAAAACACAACGCCAGGTATGTTTTTGAGGAGGTAACAACATTATAACATGACTTAAAGCTCACAAAAGTCCTATATTATGGCATAGTCAGAATATGGGCTCTTATAGCACAGTTGACTCTATGGTTGGTATCTTACAATCCCATAAACTATGATGAGTTTACATGGCGCTGGCAGGTTCAGTGGCAGGTGACCTAAGTGTGCCTTTTGCTGTCATGTTGAATATGTAGACTGTGAGAATATACATTTAATCATGAGGACAGCAGGGTGCAAGGAGAAAAACATGTGCTGCTAATGCACTGTGGCGTGGTGTATTTAAAGACATGCTGTGCACAAAACAATGGTTGGGTTGAGCAGGCGTGATGGGCAGCACCGGGCTCCTGCTGTGCTCGGCTTTTTTCTGCATGTTTGTACAGACCCTCTGCTGCTTTGAGACAACACCAACAACACTGTAGTTATGTTGCATGGGCATTTTTACATGAAACCTTAGGCTAAACTAGCTTATGTACTCGCTGCATAGTGTGGAGAGAAACCCCATTACATGTATGCGTGCTGCCACATAACCACCGGGCTAAAGGAATAAGTTGCATTCACAGTCTACATGTCATAATCTCAGATGTTGGGTGGTCTATTTAGGAGATTCATTGTTTTTAAAAGAAATAACTTTGACTTAAAATCTATGACTACACAAAATCCTGTGAGCTTTGGGGTTGAATAAGGGTGACTCTGGAAAATGAACAGGTGAAAGAAAGACTGTGCATATTACAGACAGATTCAAACAGTAGAATGGAGCATATGAGGTTTTATATTGAATAGTTAAATGTCTATCTATGCCTAGATGGATATTTTCAGTAATCATCATTTTGTAAGAGCTGCAAATCTTGGCCTATTTTCTCGCTCCACTTCTCAATCTGTCCAAACACACTATTTGCCAAAGTCTCCTCTCTCAGATTTGTCCTTCCCCGTCTGTCTCCTCCGCAGGTAAATGACTTGATCCAGTCCAGTGGCTCTGTGAGGGTTTGAGCTGAGCCCAGCAGAAGAAAGATAAAGAAAAAAGAACAAACCAAAGAGTCGTTAATGTGCTTTGGTCCAAACGTCCTTGGCTTTATGCAGAAGGATGACTCATCTTTCTGCAAATGTATGTACGTGTCTGGGGCCACAGACCAATCACCACAAAAGTAAAAAATAACAACTTTTTTGCCATTGTAAGAGTGCTTAAAAATGTAGCAAAATACATTTTATGTAGCTTTTTGCTTAAAGAGGTTTGATTCTTGCCCAAACCAGGTTCTGCTGTTGTCTCCTTATGCAAAACACTTCACCCACTTCGTCTAGTATAGTATTATTATTATAACTTTTAAAGATAAAGATTAAAATGCTGCAGTTGTGTCCTTAAGCAAGACTGCACATTTTAAACATCTGTTACTAGGTTGAGGTACACTTTATTGTCCCCGTAGGGAAATTTGTCCTCTGTATTTACCCGTGATCATCTGTGGTCGTGTTGCTAGGTTTGGTCAGGACTACCTTCACTGGAGGATTTTACCTATTATTCATGTTTTAGGTTGATGGGGGAAACTGGATTTCCTGGAGGAAACCCACCCAGACACAGGAAGAACATGCAAACTCCACACAGAAATGCCCGGGCGACCCAGGAATGGAACCCGGAACATTCTTGCTGTGAAGCGTGACTACTACTTCATACCGCTATGATCACTACTCTACAATCTATGATCTTAAACTTGTTTCACCAAAAGTATGACTCTTTTGATTGGAGAAAACCTGCAAGTCTACAAATCTATAACTGTATTACTAGTTATATGAGCCACGTACCTCATGTGATAAATATCTGTTGTTCGCCTTACAAAGAGGTCAGTCCAGTTAGACTATAACCGCACAAGCATCTGCACAGATGTGTCAGCCTTTAGTCCTTTAGAGTGTGTAGAAAACTGAAGTTCTGTCTGATGTGACGGTGATTGACAGGTGTTTGTGTAGAGCCTTGTCCCAGTGCCTCAGTGTCACTCACTGTTTATTGTCCATTCATTAGGATTTGTCAGCAACAATAAAATGACTGTACTCCTCTATCTTTACAACTCTCTCAAAAATAGCAACTACACAGATTGTAACAAGGTAAGTCAAATGTTATTTTCCAATATTTAGGCCATGTAAGGGCCCTGTGGCCAATAGGGGATTCAAGCCCTGTCAACCGACTACTGTTGAGATATTGGACTGTAAAAATGAAATTTTCTCAGCCAGAAACACAACAAATACTGACCTCAGGAGAGATGAAGGCTTCTTGCACTAGTGTCGCCCCTTACAACAGTTCAGCTGCTAATATGGTATGGATGGTATGGGTGTATATACAATCTGTAGTGCAGAAAGTCCTTTAGGGAGATTCAAGTTTAGGGAGGCATCATAGAAAATGTTTC
>KN481887.1:4479-28757 GCA_000787095.1 Periophthalmodon schlosseri | reverse complement strand
CACATGGTTCTGAGAGTCTGCCTGGGAGATGATGTAAAGGTTTAGTGCAGTGCTTCTCAAAATGTGACACTTGGACTATTATGTTTTTTGTCCTCTTTTGGGTTCATCATTATTTAGAACTATCTTACCTGTGGTTCTGTCTCATTTTACATCATGTTTGGCCCTAATTTAGGCTTAATATAGTCTGGGTTATCTGGTCGTACTGTGGAAAGCCAAATATTATATTAGTTGGTTTATTGTATAACAGTAAAGGTCAATAATGGGACTCCCCAGTCTCCCAGGCGTCAGAGCAGGAAAGTCGTTTGCCTGAGGTCACTGTACTGCTGCTGTCCAACAGAGAAACAGAGTGGAAATCTGGTACATATCTACACTTGAGTTTATTGTATCGTTCTGTTTAAAGCTTTGCCTGGTTTATCAAATCCATTCACAGCAAAGTCAGACATCCCCTTTCCCTTCACCTTCAGAAAAAAAGTAAAGCCAACAAAGATGTATTTGATTAAATCATTTCCATATTTTACTAAACAAAAAAGTAAAAATGTTGTATTATACACGTAAATATTCACTTAAACGCTTGTGTTTTGTTTAAACATCAGGGTGCATGAGGCATTTTGAAATTGGAAGTATCCCATGGGTCCACTTTGGTGCAGCACTGCAGAAGCTCACCATCTGCACACCCAGTACACCAATGCCACACAGATTTTTTTTTTAAGTTGTGCATGTATATTAAACTCCTCTTCCTTTAACAGTTAATAGTTCTGGCCATTAGAACTAGTGTGTTAATATTACCCACAATCCCGTTGTGCCTGGCTCTTGGGTCAGAGATACAGTATGTTAATGAGAACAGTGCAGTTCCTGGTAGACTCTGGTGAAGTCGATGGACCCCTGACCGGAGCACAGACCTGGTCTTCAGCCCGGAGGTCTTCAGGATCTATAGTCTAATTAAGAGCTGACTGTTGTGTGGATGTGAGACGAGACAGAGGAGGAGAATGTGGGTGAGAACAAAACAAAACATGACCTTATACTTTGATCTACAGGACAAATTAATTCCCCTCATTACAACCAATGAGCAGCAAGGGCAGATAGGCTGGGGTTAAAATATATGGGTAGAAGTCAAATCTAGATATGTTGTTGCCCGTGTTGGGTTTTCATGCTATCTGTAGGTCTGTCTATTAGATAGACCTACAGTCATTTCCTGGAGACCAAATCTCACTTTAACCACCTCACTTGCCTCTCTAAACCCTAATCTTAACCTATTTTAAGGTTCTGACCAACTAATACAAACAACAGCAACAACAATATTCACCATTAGGGGGAAAATCAAATTGCAGTTTGCAAAAGTATAAAGATTGTCATTCAATTTGCATCAGTTTTCAATTTGCAATGAATCACAAACATTCCATTGTTTGTAGAGGTCTAAACTAAAGTTTATTAAGATTTTTCTATGAAAAAGATATTTTGCTCTTTGTAGAGGACATTCTATGATAAGTGCAGCATTTGCAATTTGATAATTATGCCAACTAAAATTTTGATTAAAATGGAATATTTGGGTTTTTCAGATTCTAAAACCCGACGATGCAATAATCAAGCAATCAAATATTTTTTACACACATGCACACACACACACAGGCACACACATGTACACACATGTACACACACATGCACACATAGGCACACACGCACGCACACACAGAAACACACACACACACAGAAGCAGAGAGACCCATAATCTCATATGGAAGGCAAGGCACAGTATTTCCTATTGATTGCATTGTACTTTTCCATGACATATCCAAAAGACTAGACAATGTTAATTTTAGCTGCCCCTCATTATTATTATTATTATTATTATTATTATTATTATTATTGGCTCTCTAAAACACAGCGATATTGTGCAGGCGTATTCAGCACCCTCCTCTTCTGCTTATCACTTAGCACTAAACTCTCTGTGAAGTCGTACACAGCTGAGTCGAGCCTTCAGTTAGTCCTGTCATCAGTCTCTCTCTGTCTTGTGCTGGTGTTAATGAGGAAACACAGCACAGTGAGGATGTGATGGACAGCCTCCCATTGGAACGGCTGGGTGAAAAGTGCAGCCTCAGCACTCTGAATATTTCATAGTGTCCTTCAAAGAGCAGAGAGCACCTGCACTAGCACCAGGCACAGAGCGCATCCGACCTGACAGCCTGTCCATCACAAACTGCGGCAACCACGGCAACACCTTTTAACAACTCGCTCAATCTATTAAATGTAATTAAGACATATATATTTTCATTGATATATAGTGGATTACCCAAGAGATCGTTTCTCCTCCATCTCCTCGAATTTGAATTTGATGGGGGATTCAGTGTTTTTGAAATAACCAACCTGAAAGTCCACAAACGTTGAACCAGATTATTATTTGTGAGAGACAAACCACCATATAAACTTAAGGCTCCAAGTCCTCATACAGTAGTAGTCCTAAGTAATTATAGAAAAATATACTCAATATTCTACATTTGCATATCTCTAGAAGAACAACTGCGATATCATCCCTTCTTCATTGTTTGTTTGTGATATTTAACTTTGTGTTTTAGACCCAATAATTACAGAGATATTAACGAGAAAAAAGAGCAAAACAGTTTTGACAATTAAAAGTCAAATTATACAATTTTGGCCTGCCCTCCACATGAGGAGTTCTTTCTGGCCTCTAATACAGGTATTTACTAAATTCAAAGTCTCACACAAAACTGATATTTTAACAGTAGTAGAATCCAACTAGTCTTTGGCTCGTTCCAAATTCGTCAAATTGGCCACGAAGCTCCTAGCTCCTTAAGCCAAAAACCGGATGTGCAGATGTGCATCACCGTCTGCCATGTCCGAATAGTCCGCTGAGTTAGGAAGGAGTTAGGAAAAGGAGCCTGCATGCTTCCTTTCATAGCTCCTTTAGCATAGGAACTTCAGGAGCTTTTGTTGCCTCTGACATTACACAATACATCTATTTGGACAAACCCAACTTCATATAAGAATGAAAATAAAAGCCTTTAGGGTCATCTCAGCTTCATATGCTTTATCTGTAGATACATCATGACATAAGGGAAGATCTGCACATACTGTTTACGTTTATAGAAACCAAACTTAAAGCCACATTGGTAATTTGCATAAACTTGCTGGTGGAGCCGGTGCACCGCTCTATGCTCTGCAGCAGACGGACTAAAGGACAGGATTTGGTGGAAGGTTTGTTGGGACAGAGGACAGAGCAGAGGCTGTGCGGCTGATGGTGAGAGCAGCATCTCTCATGTGCAAACACTGTGGTCATTTGTGTGCACTGTCATGTTGATATTTTCATTCAAATCAGAGCAGTATTGGAAAACGAGGAGCGCTTATTGTAGTGGGTGTTGTAGTGTTTTTATTAAACAGCTGTAGTGTCATGTGACTGCTCTGTTGTTCCTGCCGCTGGTTAGGACAGTCGGATTCTCCAAACGCAGCTGCAGCTCCTTCTTCTCTCTGCCTAGGATTCTTATGATTAACCACGTGACGTAGCTCCAAAGAGAAAGGAGTTAGGGGCTAGGAGCTAGGACCTAGGAGCTATGATCTGAACAATTTGGAACAAGCCTTTATAATGCCTGAAGGATCCTCATATTTGTCTTACTTGCAAGCATGTTTAGATCATTACAGTCTTAATTGCTAAATACTGCCCCCACGTGGTTGTTGATCTTAAATACAGTAAATCAAATGACTAAAATATGTTGAACAGTTGCCTGGCAAATCCAGAATGATATCACTCTGTATTTTTTATACAGTTTGATATCACTCTGGTCTCCACGTCTCCGTTGCGTCTCAAGCCCGGTCAAACGTGATTGTGTAATCAGATCTGTTTTTTCAGTGACATGTGAAACGAAGGAGGTTATTGGTCACCTATGATTTACAAATAAAATCAAATTTATCTAACCTCAGATTAACAGAGTTTAGTGCTTCACTCATTGATTCTGCAACGTTTTTAAGCCCTCTGTGAGATTTTTTTTTCATTCTTTTTTTTTCGACACAGACTGGACCATGCGTGTCCCCGATTGGCCAATCCACCTGTCAGTCACACCCATTTGAAAACGGAGATTCACCGGTGACCAGACTCACATCTTCATAAAGTATTTAAGAAGTGTGTATTATGGATCCCAGGCAAGTTGAACAGAGCAATTCTATATGAAACTGGGGTTTAAAAGTTTTATGTTTAAAAAGAATATTTATAGCTGAATCAGTCAATTTCAGCAGCTCAAGTGATCCCCAGAAAGTAAATCTAATTGTATGTGATTGATAATCCATTTTCGTTACAGTGAGGGACTTCAGAAATAATCTGCCCATTGCTTAAGAGTGAAAGGAGTAATTTATCAAAGGCAGGGCTCGGGGAAAAATTGAAGGAACAGCGTCATAAATCACATCATGTTAATTAGCATTGTACATCACGTTAGTTGTATGGAATAAAACATCACTGTTGTAAAAGTATGCATATCGTTTTGAAGTCAATAATAGATTTAAAGGTGCACTATGTCACTTTTGTGTCTCCATGGATGTTATTGTTTTGCCTGTAATATTCCACAATCGATCTCCATGGAGAAGAGGTGTCACCTCCAGGTCAAGTTACAGCAGGTCAGATCTGTGGAGAGAAACGCTCACAGTAAGAATGCCTGTTTCTCCTCACAGATCTGCCTGTTTCTCAAGGGATTTTTTGTAGCAATAAAAACATCTATGATTGAATAAAAGCAAGATTTAATGCCATGTTGTGGAACATTCCAGACATAGCAATAACATCTCCATGGAGACAAGCAGTTAGTTAACCCGGGCCCCTCACCAGAAAAGAGATGCAGTGTGCCATAAAGCTTTACACCAAGCAAAACATTACAACCACATTTAATGCTACAAACTGACACAGGTTACTGCAGACCACAGGATTACCCCACAAGAGCTGAAGTTTCCTCATCACAAACATATCTTAAGTTGTGTTTTGTTTCATTCACACACAGAAAACGCTCTGTTCCACCTTGTGATGTCATGGGTAATGCAGGAAGTTGTTGATGTTTTCATGTGGTGTTTTGGTTTTCAAGACACCACATGCAGAATGAGCCTCACATGAGTCTCTCATTGGAACCACTTGGAATCCCGAATGGCCACTACCCAAACCCCAGCACCTGTAACCAGTCTTTAATCAGTGCTAGTGCAGCCTCTGCAGCTCAGTGAACGAATTCTTTTTCACATGAGCTTTCACATGAGGCATGGCCTGTCCATACACTGAGAATGAAAACTTGTTTGCTTCCTATATATGTAGGTTAAGCAACTGGCAACCCAGATTATAATTTATTTTTTAAACCAGTAAGAGTGGAGGCTAAATACCTCCCCTTAATAAAACAACAATCGCTTGTTCCCTACAACCGCTTATCTGTGAATATAAATTATGAAAGATAATCCACACTGACATTGGTCATAATGTTATGGCTGAAATTAAAACGCTGTCACCATAAACCACTGGCTGCTGAAAATAATGTGCATGCAGTTTCAGGCTGGGGGCCATTTCCAGCTGGTCTTGCAATAACCTTTAAAACTATAAATTCTGCGTCTAGGCCAGAGCCATAACTTCCTCCCAGTGTCCTGCACAAGGGCACTTTGTTTTTGAAGACTTTACTATAAACTTTTATGACGTCAATATTATAATGAATATTTACAGTTTAATATACTTCAAGAAGATATAAGTTGATCAAAATCTCTTTGAGTGTTTCACCTTCATTTCCTCGATTGAAAAAGACAGTTCCTCCCCGGACAGTTCCGGCTCCCTGTGGTTCCTATAATGGTGTGACGAGGTCGCTGGAGACTCAGGCTTAATGACTTTATATGGAAACAAACAAACTTGATACAGAAATACTTCTCTAATTAATCTGCGGTGTCGTTTATGAAAACAGGTTTAAGGGAATACAATATCCAATATCAAGCAATAGTATATTCTTTAACTATTATACCTTCAATGTCATTGCTTAAATGCCAAACACAAATGTAACGTGATACTAAAAATTCTAAGTTATGTGATTCTTCTTGTGGTCACAGCAATATAATCAGCAACCACTTATGTATTCTGCCCCTTCAGCAATGAACAACATTCACAACTTCAGTTCATAAATTTGCTTTGTGATAAAAAAATAATAAAATCAATCAATCAATTCTTTGATGTGCTCACAACATAAAGCCCTGAACCAATATGGCGAAATAGGTTAGGATTAGGTTAGTAAAAAATACTCATTGCGGGACAAAAAGTGGACTAATTTTAATGGATCTTAAAACAACAAATGAATGTCTTGGCGTTGATAAATTGGCATTGGCTTAAGACAGTGTACTGACAGAGACTAGGATGACAAAGTACTGTACAAAAATGTGATTTGTTTATTTTGAGCATTGATCTAAGAAAATTTTTCATACTTCTCCAAGAAAAGAAAGAAAAAAAAATGCATGAATACACTTTGAATGTATCACATACCTACACAAAATGTCTTTAGACTGGTCTCTTTGCTTGAAAGGGAGTGAGATGAAGTAATACTTATTCTGTCCCTCGTGTTATGCATGTAAAATACATTTCCAATATGCTTCCTGTTCATGCATTATAAAGTCACAGAAATCTCATAATATTAATATTCACAAAGATTGAAATGTACATATCCAAGACAAAGCAGTTACAGCACTGGTTGATAACAATAATTAAAGGACCTATACTACGCAAAATGGACTCCTGTGAGCTTTAAGCCATGTTATAAAGCTGTTACCTCCTCAAAAACATACTTGGAGTTGTGTTTTGTTTCATTCACACGTTTGACTAATCCTTTATTATTAGTCTGTGTACATCTCCAAAATGCTCTTTTCCACCTTGTGATGTCATGAAGCTGTAGTTTCCAACTTAACAGCTAAATTTTACCTTTTGTTCAGTAGAGATTGGAAATTCCAGGGCTGGAATTATCCAAATGATTCTAGTGAAGGTGTATGGAGTTTAAAAAGACAGTGGAGCACTTCCTGCATTATCACATGACATCACAAGGTGGAGTGTTTCTGTTTGAGAGAAGAACACATCTTAAATATGCAGGGTTTGTGTGTTAAACGTGTAAAAACCTGGACCTGGTACGACTGAGGGATTACAGACATCTCCAGGTATGTTTGTGATGAGGAAACAACATTATGACATAGATCAGAATCAGAATAGCTTAATATGAGCCTTTTAAATAAATAAAGTGTAACACACCCTTATAGCTGAATTAATTGTGTTTAAGTATTGCAGTCAACCAATACAAAAGAGTTAAACAATATTTATACAAATTGATCATGTAAATAAATGAGAGGATACTGAATTACTCAATTACTCAATGTCAAAAATATGTGATCATCAGAACAGTGCTGGTGAATAGGTTTTACAGGTTAGGTTAAAATAGGTTTTTATCCATTTGAAACTTTCATAGATTAATGATATAAATATAAGAAAAAAACATTTTATGTGTTAAAGACAAACTGACCAAAAACCTAATAATGAAATAAAAATGTCTTGTGTTTATATTTTAAGAAGTCAACTTTTCAAGGATCAAAGTTGACTTCTTTTTCCCAACCCTCTCCTTTGCTCTAAATTCTTGTGGGAGCAGATCACTGGGCGGCCATTATGATGTACATGAAGTGAAATGGTATTACTGCACAAACACTGATGGCTCGTTAGCATCGCTCCCTCGTCCCATTAGCCCCAGCCGAAGTCCTGATGATGGAGGCAGATGAGATTAATTAAGCTCAAGTCTCAACTCTTTGTTTATTACAAGACCAAGGTCATTACCCAGAACCTAATGACATCACAAATAGGCCTCATTAGCGGGGCCCGCGGGAGTCCGGTCTTTTGTCTGGGGGTCACCTTGCTCTCTGTAACACTATTTACTCCTAATGTTATTGTTTTTGAATCTTCAATTGCCCCCATGCTCCACATATGAAGGTTCGAGATACGCCCGGGAGACTAATCTGCCTGCAGTTGAGTGTAATGAAGGAGCAGCCAGTCAACAAAACAAGCTACTGATGTAATGTAATATTCTTTTGTATTTATTATTGAATGAGTGGAAATCTAAATAAAAAGTGATGATCAAGTTAGAGAAAACTTGACCTTCACTTGAGCTAGTGTCATGTATAACCATAGTATGTAGACAGGTCTGGGCATTAGTATTCAGTCATTCATTTGATTGAACTTGTCATATTAAACAAACACGTAATAGGGATGTAGTCCTTTAGTCCTTTAGTCATTTAGTCGATTAATCGGTCGATGGTGTTTTAGTCGACCAAAGTGTGGATGAGTTGACAAATTATTTTATTAGGAAGATAAGGATTTATATGGGCCGCAGCATGAAGTGACTTCCAAACTAATCGATGCACAGGGTATGTCTTAGTCAAGAATTTCTCTTCTTGACTATGGCCCTACAAGTGACCATACTAGTGTTTAAGGTTGGAGGGGGAGATCATGCAAACGTCTCATAAAGGCCTCACCTGGCCCATGATTCAAACCCAGGACTAAATCAGCCTTCAATCCATCCAACAACTTTTTCAATTCAATCATCATATTGAGACAGTACCTCTGTCTAAATATCAGAAGATATTATGAATAAGTAGGACTGCAACTAACAATATTTTGCCAATTGATTAATCTAGTGATTATGAATATGAAATTTTTCCTAAATTGTAATCAGGTAAGGCTAAAGCGAAGCCACTGAGGACATCATGGTGGAACATATTTACAGACAGTTAAGTCTTTAGATCAAAAACACTAGATTTATTCATCTTCTGTGTCCTCTTCTCCCAGCTCATGACATGTTTTGGAGACTATGTATTAATCATTTAACAATTATTCAATTACTGAAGTAGTGGACAACTATTTCAATAATCGATTAGTTGTGATTAATCCAATAACTTCTTGCATCTTGAGCCTAACCTATAAAATGCAGTGAGTACAGTGAATTATTAACCCAACCCCAACTTAGATCCTAAACCAGGTTTTCCTTGGTGGGCCAAAATGAATGTACATTAGCAGGTCAAGGGCTAAACCTAATGACAGTTTGCACATAAAAATGTTCTTCTGCAAAGAAAAGCTGATTGAATTGCAAGGTGTGGTAGTCATGTTTTTGAATGCTTACAATGTGTCATCATATTATAAATGTACCCACTAAACACGAACCAAAACACACAGTAATTGGCAGAGGCAACCACCTTAGTGAAAAATTAATTCTCACAACAATATTTTACATGGTCCACACAAAATAGTTCTACAGCACCACCTTTTAAATGACCCCTATGAGATGGGAGACACATGTACTTTGTCTTAACAATGAAATTTGGAAGAGTCATAGGACACATGAAAAAAAACCCAAACAATAATTACTTATACTCTAATCACACAGGAAGTTGCCCATATTGGATGGCATTTCTACCACCACTTTGGCATGTGTTTATACGAAACCTATCTAGTCCTTTTTGATCCAAATGAGCTCACACTCCATATGCCACATCTAGTGATGGTGATAATAATCAATAGTTATCCTTTTTTTGGATATTCATTACAGTTTTTGTGTAACACGGCATCAAAAAATGTCCTTTTTTCCTATTTTTTTTATACCTGCTCACCGCCACATGCATCCGCCTGATGAGCACATAACCAATGGTGGCTATAGTGCTCCCTACAATATACAGTCCAGAATTATCTGGGGGATTAACTGTATTCACCATAACTTACAAAAGAGTCAACTGGACCAACATCATATTCTTTATTGTTTGGACTGTGGGAACATAATCTACATACAGAGACAGAAATTACTTTATGCAAAGTTATTGGAAATTGCAAAGCAGAGGTGATCACGATGCAGAGACGGTCACGATGCAGAGACTCCATGGCAGGCGCGTGGGAGGAACGAGGGCACTGTGGCGTAGGCCATCATCGCTGCTTGCGGCTTTAATTAAAAGTTTGTTTCTCAAATTAAACAAACTTGGATTTCATTGTTATTAATTAGAGTGTTTTGCTCCTGGGATTATCATGGAGAGTATATCTCTGAGAGCAGGGGCCATGAGACTATGGCTGCAAATGGACACAAACAGTAACACAGGACGCAATCAGGTAAGCATGAAAGATGGGGAAGTCACTGATTTTACCCCTAATTTGTATCAGTTTGTAAAAATGTAACTTATTAATGTTATAATTATATGTTAAATTTAACTTAGCTGCTTTAATTGTGCAGTCTGATATATTGATTGTGAATACTTAGTACTGGTTGTGTCTAGATTTCCATTTGACTCAATATTTCAACTATGCAATCTCTCTGCAACCTTAGACCTGTACACAAAATATTAACAACACTATCACCATAATTTATATGCTTGTTGATATTATATAATACTGTTTGGTGATACTGTCCCTTATTTGCCTTTCAGATCCTGTGAAGACTGCTGTCACTATGTCCCCTTTAAACTCATCCAGCATCATTCATCCTCCCGGCTTTTATATTGTCTCTTTCCAAACATTTCCATATATCAAAATCTACTTTATAGCTTTAGCTTTTGTCTACCTGTTTACAGTAATATTTAATGCTTTTCTCATTTTCATAGTAATCATTGACCCATGTTTGCACACTCCTAAGTTTTTAGTCGTGGTTAACCTTGCTATAGTTGACACGATCCTTAGCACTAGCCTTATACCAAGCATGATCAAAGTCTTTTTACTAAAGGACAACTTTATCTCATATAACCTTTGCATGGTCCAAATGTACGTCTACTATGCATTCATTTCAATGGAATCCTATATACTGGTTATACTTTCCTATGACCGGTTCATTGCAATTTGCTTTCCTTTACGTCAAGCATCCATCAATACAATGAAATCCATGTTTTGTATAACTGCTTGCACTTGGGGTTTCAACTTAGGGAGACTCATATATAGTGTTACGGTAATGACACGTTTGTCTTTTTGCGATTCTGTTAAAGTTTCAAGCTATTTTTGCGACTACGCCCCGGTGTTTAGACTTGCATGTAATGACAATTCACTACAATGGTCTATCGCATCAACGTCCAGCATGCTGAATTTGATAGTCCCATTCTGTTCAATTATTTTGACCTACGTTGTCATATTGGTGACAGTGTTTAGGATGAAAACAATCGGAAGCCGATTAAAAGCCTTGGCAACGTGTATCGAGCACATTGTGATAGTTGCAGTGTTTTTTGTTCCTATAATCACAGTTTTTTTATTTGGCCTCTACATCAGGTTGATTGATGCTGATAAGCGAGTTTTGACCCTCTCCATGGCTTCCTGCTTTCCGCCCTTCATCAATCCCATAGTGTACTCTCTGAAAACCAAAGAGATAAAGACAAGATGGTTGGCAGTGGTTAGAAAAATTAAAGTTAGTGGGTGATCTATAACAAATACAAATTTCAAACTTGATTATAATTCGGGTTAAACTAGTTACAAACCTAAAAAGGTGTACTACAGCATGCTTTCACTTTGTAAAGAGCTCCATGAGGCCAATCAGTTGTGTAAACCGAAGTAATGAATGGGCAATAAGAAATATGTAACAAAGATTTTTTTTTTACTTTTAAATTAAAATTTACCAAATTAAGTGACATTTATCAAATTGAAATGTTGTTATTCTGAGAATAACAACAGGAGTTGAGGAGTTATTCTGAGAAGCTACAGCTGCTATAGAAAAATTTATAAAATTGAGTACTGTGATGTTTACAGCAGTTTAAAAAATGTATTTCTGTCTTATACCTGCAACCCAACAGTCAAATTTAAAAGAAATAAAGAGTTTAATAATAATATCCTACATACAGTTGCACATATTTTAAGTGGTCATGTCAAACATACTAAATGTGTCAGAATAAGATGTATTTACCTAAATAGCATGAATTGCATCAGCTGTTTATTGAAGGAGCCTAATTAGGTTAAAGTTGTTAGTTGTGTTCAAAGCCATTAACCAGTGTCTCCAGTGAGTATTTCAGAAAGGATGGATTGGGTTTATTTTGATTTGGGTCATTAATCTATTTAATTGCATCATTGCCAAGAGGAAAAAAAATGCATTACAAAATGTTTGTTTTAAGGTAAAGAATGGGCCTCTAAGATTCTCCTGGCTCACTTTTGCACCGCAATAATGATATTTTCTTGGGTTTAAGGTTCAGCTTTCCCTATTATATTTCTAAGGGGTCGTTGCCAAAACTTTACAATATAGCCTAATATTATGCAGCCTACCTCCTTATATCCAGAATAGATGAGCCAGCTCTTGTTGGTATCCTCATTCCAGTTGTATACATTTCCCAACAACACCGTGTGCAAATGCAATATAATTTGATGTGCATAAGACACAGTTTTCATCTGAGCGGACCATGCAGCGGACCTTTGTGTCGGCGGAACTATTTCTCGGTTGCGCACCAGTCCAGCTTCGAAATACGTCCCCCGTAGTCCTGTTTTTGCCTCTTGTTACGTGAAGTTTGGAGGACATTTTAGATATTATTTTTTCTTCAGTGTCGCTTAAAACAAGTAAAAGGTAATTGATACGTCTCCAAAGAACCTACTATTGTCTCATTTAGTGATGCAGTCATTTTACTACACAGCGCTGTGCTCTTCTTTAACACTAGTTCCAGGTTTTCTTGGCAGCGTTCAATAGTTCTATAAAAATAAAATAAGAATTAAAAATACCGTTCCTTATTTTGTGTTGTCTTAAAAAAAAATACAATAAAAATATAAGGCTGGATAGGAGACAGGTGGAAGTTGGAAGGGCCTCAATACTTTTTTACTTGTTAATCATTTCTTTCGACATAAGTAGTGTCCTATAAACAGTTTTAACTACATCCGAGGCAACAACAAGTAGCCAACATAATGCAGTTACACAACTGTGCCAATATTTTAACCTAATAAAATAGTTACACCAACATTACTACAACGGAAAAAGCTTTCACCCTGTAACATCGCTGTCACTTTCAGAGTCCTGACTGGGCCTTGATGGCGTCGCCTCCTCACAGCCGCCGCAGCCGACCGGAGGATGACGAGGACGACCCGGTGGACCGGATGATCACTCGCACCGGCTGTGGAGAGCAGCACTACGCGGTGCAAGAGTGTATGGCTGAGCACCAGGACTGGAGACTGTGTCAGAAACAGGTCCAAACCTTTAAAGACTGTATGTCCAGTTTCCAGCAGGCTCGGAAAGAACAACTGAGAAAACAGCTTTCAAAAGACACACAGACTGCTGCCAGCTAAAAAGAGAAATGCTACTTGGATGTATATGAACAACCTAACATACACACTGGAAGTGTTTGTTTATACTTTGACCCTAATTGCAACAGTTGGAGGATACATGGCCTTAGATATTCTCCACTCGGGGCTCATTGAGCTGTTGCTCATATATTGTGATCATGTGCCACATGGAAGGCATCAAATGCTTGTGGTCACATTTATGAACTTTGCACTGCAGTACAATGTCTTTCCCAATAAATAGTTCTAATTGTTAATGTAATGATACAGGTATCATGACTTCTTTCTTTTGTAAATGGAAATGCATAGATTATCTCAAATGTAATATTTTATTATAGTTTAATTAATCAAAACCTGTGTCTGCTGTGAAGGCTGCCAGATCCCTATAATTGTAATTGTAAGACTCATTGAAGATTTAAAGCCAATTGTTTATTTGACTTGTAATCCGTAATTAGGAGTTTCACAAAGACTTTGAGATAATGAGCTCAAATCCTTCTCCCTGGAGAGAAATTATAAGTCCAGCATCCACACTCGACATGCAGCAGTTCAGACGCTGCTCTACGCTCGATCAGGTATAGTACACCCGCTTTGCCCATTTGAATTACATTGTTCATTACACAGGTTCTCTGTGTCTGTATCTGCTTGTATGTTGTACTGTATAATCGATGTATCTAAAATATTTTGTTGAATAGTGAAATTGTTTCAGTTGTGGAATTTAATAGTGAAACTTACTGTTTATTTGTTTTAATGCGATCTCTGTTATACCTGTTACCCTTGTAACAGGCAGAAGTGTCTGCTAAAGTATTTTAGCAGATTTTTGTAGCAGCAAAATAATTTATGATGTTTTTTGTTTTTTTTTATGATGTTCATTTTTACTACTTCCTTTTTTATTGATTGACACTATCTCAATATTTTAAACTATCAGTTTAGGGTGTGTACTTGTTGCATGAGTTTTTCGACGTCCTATAGATATAATTGGTTTCAACCCTCTTGTAACATGTATTACTTTGTTGTGGCATTTAAGTAATCTACATTTGCTATTCCTCAGGCCTCACATGAGCCCAGTGGACTCCAGCTATGCCTTATCTTCGAACCATTTGGAACAACTCTGTCCTTCTCCATCCCCCTGGTTTTTACATAATTGGATTCCAGACTTTACCTTTTATCAGCATCTACTTTATCTTTTTAGCTTTTGTTTATGCTGTAACTGTACTTTTTAACTGTCTGGTGATTTATATCATAGTCTTCAACAGCGCTTTGCACACTCCAAAATTCTTAGCAGTTGTTAACCTTGCCATCATTGACTTAATCCTAAATACATGCATTATCCCCAGTATGATCAAAATATTCCTAGCAAAGGACAGTTTTATCCCATTTAACCTTTGCTTGGTCCAAATGCACACTTATTACACATTTGGGTCTTTGGAGTCCTGTGCTCTTGCTATTCTCGCCTATGACAGGTTGGTTGCCATATGCTTTCCTATGCAACAAAACTCTGTGAACTCACTGAAGTCTATGTCCTGTATTGTGGCAATAACTTGGTCTATAACTATAGGAATTAACGCCTTTGCAGTGGGTATAATGACTTGGCTGTCTTTTTGTAGATCGCTCAACGTTTTTAGCTACTTTTGTGATTATACCCCTGTGTATAGGCTGTCCTGTAATGATTATTCAATACACTTTTACACAGCATTTGTTTTTACAGTACTTGTGCTCGTGGTACCATTTCTTTTTATCCTTATGACTTACATATCCATAATAATAACAGTGTTCAGTATGAAGTCTGTCGATAGAAGAATCAAAGCTTTAAGTACATGTGTGGCGCATGTCATATTAGTGGCTATATTTTACCTCCCTATTTTCATTATTTATATCTATGGCTTTTATTTTGGAGGGATTGACCCAGACCAACGGGTTTTGTGTTTGTCACTGGCTTCTTGTGTCCCACCTTGTTTGAATCCAATTGTTTACTCACTGAAAACTGAAGAGATCAAAGTAAGGTTTAAGGCAATTGTGAGGAAACAGAAGGTATGGGCAACAGGAGCATAAGTTTAGTGTAAATGTACAATGTTATGGGTGAAAGAATGGTGATGGACCTTTTGTATTATGTCTGCATACACACACACACACACACACACACACACACACACAGACATGAGCCCTATCTGGTCCCGTAATCAAACCAGGGCCTCATTGTGGTGAGAAATGCTTTTGAATCTACTTATTGTCTTTTTAATAGATATGAGAGGTTTTGCATTATAGCCTGCCTCTTCTGTTTATGTCTAAAAATTTGCCACACTATAACTGAAACTGCTTCCCACAAATGACGGAATACATTTCAAGGACATACAAAACTGGACACATTGGTGCCACTAATGCACTTTTATAATCTGGTGATAAACATGTATAATCACACCTGCATCTGTTTTTAATGTTTTAGTGTAGTTTGTGTGTTTTGTTTGTATTGTCTAAACGGGGCGCTGAAAAAGAGAGTCTGGGCTCATTTGGCTCTCCCTGTATAAATAAAGATAAATGAAAAAAACAGAGAGAGAGAGAGGACACATAAAGTTTTTGTCATTTTCGGTATACAGACAGGTCATGCCTCCAGAATCCACTCACTGAGATACAGAGGCTGCACTAGCACTGACTAATGATTGGTGCTGGGGTTTAGATAGTGAGGATTCAGATCAGAGAGAGTCATTTTATGTTTATTTCCAAGTGGGTTTTGTTATACGCACTGGCAACCCAATTAAGAGACTCAAGGGAAGCTCATTCTGCTTTCTGATTGAACACCAATTGCAAATTCAAATCTGAACAACCTTGGACATCATGTACAGTGTTTCTGCAATCAAGAATAAATCGATATTGTATCATACAATACAATAAGTCATATTGTGTCAGTATGTCAATATCATACATACAGTATGTTCATCAATATTTCAGCTGAGCATGTGTGGGGACACAGATAAATAATGTTGTAATGTATGGAATGTGAAGTAAAAATTCTACACCCTGCCTTTAACATTTTTACTTCCTGCATAGCACAGTACAGTGTGTATTGTCTCGGACTCTGATATTTCTAAATTAGTCCTTAAAGGTATAGGTTCTTGGTGTAAATATCTGATCAGGAAATAGCAATAAAAACTTCATAGATCATAACATTTGTTTACCATAGTCCCATGTCCCTCTTGCTCATGAAAAGTCTTTGCAGTGCTTACATCTTTGCTCCAGTGAAAGTCTCTTTACAATGCTGTTTGGGGTCACCCGGAATAAATAATATAATGTATAACTGCGTGGAGAATAGATTGACAGACCCAAAGTGCTTTGAGATATTTTAATGTTAAATTGATTATTTATTACCATGATTACATGATTATACCATGCGTTCATGTTTGACTGTCATATGCTAAAGCACAGCGTGTAACTGTTTAGCCAAAATAGACTAAAATGAAAAAATGTTGTTGTTGTTTGTTTTGTTTTTTGTTTTTTCATTATGGTACTACTCAAAAAAACATGTGTTCTTACTGTGAGTGAGCTTGCACCTCCCCAAACCTGATTCTTATTTGGACTGGACAAGGACCTCCTTGCGCTTGTTTCCATGGAAATGTTGCTCCTTTGACTACAATCTTCCACAGTATGACATTAAAATATATCTATCTCTGTTTAGAATGTTCTGAATTTTGGTTTTTGACTTTGTATTTCCATGTGCTACCACCAGAAAGTTACATATTGTACCTTTAAGTAAAGCTGTGATTACGAAAGTAAAGGTTTAATTAAGTGTTACAAATAAATAATAAGTAGTGTCCAATTTCTGCAGTTGCATTTCACAATAATGTAAAGTGTAGACATAGCTCCCTCTAGTGGGCACATAAACTCATAAACTAGGCCTTAATAATAGAAATTAGACCTATGTTGCATACAAAAATATGAAAAGAATATTATTGTAACGCTAAAATTAGACATGACATTTTACAATAGAAATCTCTCAAGATTACAATAGATAACGAAGATGTTTTGCAGATGCGTGTTTTGGACATTTCAAATAATGACCACTAGAGGGGACTAGACAGCCGTAAATCTAACTTCATCTCGTTGAAGCCCTCCCAGCCTGCACAGTGTATGCGATGATGTGTGATTATGCAACCAAAACCTGGGACAAGAAAAAATAACCTATAACAACAATAATTTAGGAACAAAAAATGTGGATGTTCTTTATTAATTTTTTAGTGATTAAGTGATGTTTCAAACACAGATATGCCGGAAATACAACCTGTCAGTAAAGAGTTATGACAATATATAGAAAAGGTCTCTTTTATGCAAACTGGAAATTTATGTGAACACTAAGTAGGCTATGTGATTGTTGAACTGTGATTTTTAAAATAAAACAAGCAAATATGCTAAATGTAGCCTATTTATGGCATTGCTAACTTGTATGGTTGCCAGACAACAAAATAGGCTACATCCAATAAAGCACTAGGGGACATTTATTATAGTTTTACATTTACTGTGTAAATACAATTACAATGTACAATTAATAATGATACTACTTTTTTCTCCAAAGTTTAAATTTCTTACAGATGTTTTGAATGACCGTTAGCACCTCCTCAGTCTTAAGAGAGTAGATAAAAGGGTTTAGCAGAGATGGCACTGTGTGGGTCAAAGTAGAGTTGATCATTCGAGTGTTGGGGTGAAAGTTTGGGAAATAAATAGCTGTGTTTGTGGTAGTAAGAGGTATAAAAAATATGGCCACAAGCATTAAGTGGGATGTGCAGGTTCTTAGAGCTTTAAGACGCTCTCCTCCATTGGCAATTCTTTTTAGTGCAAAAGCAATACTCAGATAACTGCACCCGATCAGAGCCAGAGGAACCAAGAAAATAATGACCCCACCGAACAGCGCGAGCCCCTGATTAACTACTGTGCTGCTGCATGAGAGACGGTACACCGGAGTATGGTCACAATAAAAACTCTGAACCACTAAAGAGTTACAAAAAGACAGTCGGCTGACGAGGCCCACTACAGTTCCCATGATGACGAAAGGCAGCAGCCAGACAAACAGCAGCATCCCTGAGACAGACAGTTTAGTCACTACATTGTGGTAGTGTAAAGGGAAACATATAGCTATAAACCTGTCAAAAGCCATTACAGCAAGTGTCCAGGACTGCATGCTGCCAAAAAACAACACAAAAAACATGTAACTAAGACACGCCTCATAAGAGATGTATCTCCTGTCAAACAGAAAAGTGTCCAAGAGTTTGGGAATGAGAGCAGTGCTGCCGCACAGGTCTGTCACAGCCAGGTTGAACACAATCATGTATTTGGGCGTATGAAGAGCTCTGACCAGCAAAATAATCAGGAGAAGAACCACATTTCCAAAGACTGTCATTATATAAACAAAACACAAGAAAATGTAATAATATCTACCATGTACAAAGTTATAAAAGCCGTTGATGTAAAATAGTACAGGACGAACAGAAGATGAGTTAGTCTCCTCTATATTCATAATCTGTCAGTACTTAGATAGCACAGTGTATAAAAGACATGAAGAGTCAGAGGACGTTAATATAGGCCTACTCTGCACTTCAGAGTGACGACACGTGATCATGTGATCATGTGATCATGTGATCATTCATGCAGTGAGGGGTGTACAAAAGGCCCATGCAGGTTCAGAGCTAATTTACAGGTGTCTCTTATTTGTGACAGACCCAATTAGGCCTCAGTACAACTAACAAGTTATTTCACCAGTGGTGTTTTATGTTGTTAATTAGCTTTCTGTGAATAAATGTAGAGTATTTATAACAACAACAGCAACAGCAGCAACAAAAACAACAACAACAACAACAACAACAATAATAATAATATTAATGTAATAGATTTATATAGGTATATAGTGCTCAAAGTCAGTTTTGGGGCTATAAAGAACCAAATGAAGATGTATTCCAATGGGCTTCAAATACACAATGCATATTTATTTTAAAATTTCCTTCAAATTGCATTCAAATATATTCCCTAGCATTCTGAGCTGCTTTATTATTTTTTTATTATCAGGCCTCACAGCAGCACAGAAAATGGAGGCACACACTGGAAGCCGCCATATTGTCTGTCTGTTCAGCCTTGGACATTTATGTTTTGGGATACAGCCCAACTAGAATTTTCTATAGCCAGGGTACACAGGGCCAACAGTGAATTGCATTATGGAAAGTTTTCATTGAAAGTCTCAAGTCGCTTTGTAGTAGACCATTGCTTGGTTGAGGCTTTGGACCAGGGTGGGGGTGTTTTTCTTTTTGTTTTTCTTTCTGTGTATATTTTTATTAACATTTTTCATGATTACAGTATTTTCTGGAATATGTATATATATTTATATATCTATATTTTAGATGTACATATTTTCAAGCATTTCTGAACTGATAATGCTTATTACTGTAAAATCAATAAAAATTATAAAAAAAGGTTAATCACAAAAAAACTGATTGTATGAGCGGATGTCACCAAACTCTGCAAGTCAACAAGTCTTCTGCTGCTTTAGTTGTATGTCATCCGTGTTCTTCACAGCTGGCACCAGTTAAATGTGAAACCTGCTCCAAACAAAAAGCTTTGAGAGTTCATTATGTCCCTTATGAGCTGTAATGTACTGGTCACATCTCACATCAAGGTCGCTGGTTTGAGACCAGACGCTGGCACTTAAGCATTATCAGTGTCCGCAGTCACTCTGTCTAGTTTAAAATTGGTGTTGTTTTAATGATTTTATACATATTGCACATTTAACCTGCACATATAGGACACATACAACTTATTTTTCTAAGTACAGGACAGGTCATGGACAGGTCATTCTTCATGTGAAATTCAGAACCTCCAGAATTCAGAGAGCTTTTAGTTTTAAACCAACTGGCAACCCAAATGAGACTCATGTGAGGCTCATTCTGCTTTGTGAATATATACCAAATTATAACATAAACAATTTAACCTACATGTCAGCTGTTTATGTTATTAAGAATGCACAAGTAAAAGATATATTTGATTTGAGTATGTTTACATTTTATCTGGTGGCTGCAGCAGATCAGGAAAAACATCAGACATCTCAGTCCAAGTACAGTACTAGCAACAGCAAAGATACTGCACTCACAGGCCTCTAGAGGCCCCAAGAATGGAATATATATGAAAATATATGAAAGAGGGAGCACGTGAGAGTGCTACTGCTCATCGATAATACTCCCCATTACTGCTTTTTCAGAGGACACTTTTGTGTCTGGCATTACCAGTGTTAGTAATGATTAAATAAAAAGTAAAGTTTTATTTATTTATTTTTAAAAGAATGACACTTCAGTAATACAAATACAATAGAACTGTATTTTTTGCATTAAACTGTGGTTTAGCAAGACCTTTGGAAACTATGCTTACATACTATGAAAAACATTAACATACACTTGTCTCTACCTGCTATCACCCAAGACAATCAGAATTAAATCAAAGTAATATTAAAAGGCTTATAAGTATAACGTATTTCCCATAACTGTTTGTTTAGTTATGTTTGAAAGAAATAATATTATTATTATTATTATTATTATTATTATTATTATTATTATTTTGTTCTTGTTGTTTCCTCAAGTTTAAAATACAGTCAAATATGAACAATATGCTAGTAGTTTATTGTCATAGGTTTACTTCCACACATAATAAAATAACATTCAGCATCTAGTAGATAAATGAGCTTAGTAATGACGGTATATGTGACCATGAGAGTTTCTGGTTAAAAATATTATGGCATTAAGAGCATAAGACAGAATGAATTAAAGACATTACTGTCACACTACAACATTACTGCCACATTAAAGATGAGCTAAAGCAAAGTTTTTTATATATTGAACATTCAATCATATCACTGTACTGTATTTTTTTAAAACATTGTGAAACAAATATTTGGTATTAGCTCATTATTTTTTACCTCTTCCACAAATACTTTTTATGACATTTAGCATCTCTTCTGTCTTTAAAGAGTAGACAAATGGGTTCAGTAATGATGGAATTGTTTGTGATAAAATAAAGTTAATCATGCGAGTATTTGGGTTAAAAGTAGGAAGATGAACTGCAGTTTTTGCACTAATAAGAGGGATGAAAAAGATGGCCACCAGCATCAGGTGAGACGTGCAGGTTTTTATAGCTTTTACACGGTCTCCAACAGAAGTCCTCTTCAGTACAACAGCTATATTCACATAACTGCATCCTATTAAAGACAGAGGAATCAAAAATACAGCAACTCCTCCAAACATGGCAAACTGTTGGTTTACTAACGCACTGTTACATGCTATACGATACAATGACTCGTGATCACAGTAAAAACTCTGAATGACCAAAGATTTACAGAAGGACAGACGATCAATGAGGCCCACTACAGTTCCCATTATACACAGAGATATGAGCCAAGCAAACAGCAGCATCAACGCTACAGCTGGTTTAGTCACTACATTGTGGTAGTGTAAAGGGAAGCATATAGCTATAAACCTGTCAAAGGCCATTACAGCAAGTGTCCAGGACTGCATACTGCCAAAAAACAACACAAAAAACATGTAATTAAGACAAGCTTTGAATTCAATATATCTGTTTTCAAACAGAAAAGTGTCCAAAAGTTTAGGAATGAGAGCAGTGCTGCCGCACAGGTCTGTCACAGCCAGGTTGAACACAATCATGTATTTGGGCGTATGAAGAGCTCTGACCAGCAAAATAATCAGGAGAAGAACCACATTTCCAAAAACAGTTGCTATATAAACAAACCACATGAAAGTGTAGAAATATTTGCCCTGTGGAAAGTCAAAAAACCCGCTGATATAAAATTTCATTGGACTAACATTTGGTAAAGTACTGTTTTCCATGTCCATATTCAGTTTGAAGTGGCTCCACAGATTTCCATGTACTAAAGCCAAGTCAAAGACAGGGAGGAATATATACACGTATTTCTCTCCAAGAGACGCATATATTCACCTGAGACCTCATGTGGTGCCTTGGTAAAAAGAAATGCTACTTAATAATAATATGCAGTGTTCACATGACATTCATTTTAATATAATATTTCACTTTATTCATCAATATTTTTCCATTTTATTATTAAAATGATTCACATTTAAACAACATGATACATTTAAATGAATCTACAATTGTTGTTAGGCCTTATAGGCTACAGTCCACAGACACATTTATAAGAACACATTCATTTACACTAATTTAATTATTCTCACACCCAAGTATTGTATAACTGTTTTGTTTCTTTAATATTTTTTGAGCAGCATTTTGGAAAATTTCTTTTCAGAAAAGGTGCTATATACATTAAGTGGATTGGATAAGAAAATGCAAATATATTTCAATAAATAAATTGGCTTAAAGAGGATAATAAATAAAGACTTATAAACTTGAAGAGGATTGCAAATTACAAAGCCATTCCTACAAATAGCTCACAAAACCAGAGAAAACTACCCAACTTTGAATAAAAAAGCAATCTATTCAAACATTTTTACAGTCTCATTCACTGTGTGTGTTTCTCCTAGTTTCTCCTAGGTCTGTATCTCCTGCAAATTGTTTTAATGGCGTTACGCATCTCTTCAGTATTCAGAGAGTAAATAAAAGGGTTCAACAGAGATGGAAATGTTTGTGACAAAGTAGAGTTGATCATTCGAGTATTTGGGTGGAAGTTTGGGAAATAGACAGCTACGTTTGTGCCCACAAGAGGAATAAAAAATATGGCCACAAGCATTAGATGAGAAGAGCATGTTTTAAAAGCTTTAAATCGGTCTCCACTAGATCCAGTTCTCTTCAGTGCTACAGCAATACTTACATAACTGCAGCCTATTAAAAATAAAGGAAAAATGAACACAATAGCCCCACCAAAAACAGCAAATCTATGGTTTACTAATGCGCTATTACATGCAAGACGATACATGGACGCATGGTCACAGTAAAAGCTCTGAATGACCAGAGATTTACAAAACGAGAGACGATTCATGAGGCCAGCTACAGTTCCTATAACACCAAGAGCTAAAAGCCAGACAAATAAGAGCATCAATGCCACAGTTGGTTTAGTCATGACACTGTGATAGTATAAAGGTAAGCATATCGCTATAAACCTGTCATAGGCCATTGTTGCAAGTGTCCAGGACTGCATGCTGCCAAAAATCAACACAAAAAACATGTAACTAAGACACGCCTCATAGGAGATGTATCTGTTTTCAAACAGAAAAGTGTCCAAGAGTTTGGGAATGAGAGCAGTGCTGCCGCACAGGTCTGTCACAGCCAGGTTGAACACAATCATGTATTTGGGCGTATGAAGAGCTCTGACCAGCAAAATAATCAGGAGAAGAACCACATTTCCAAAGACAGTCATTATATAAACAAAACACAGGAAAATATAAAAATAAGTGCCATGGGAAAAATCATAAAACCCATTAATATAAAACTGAGCAGGACGGATAAAAGTCACATTCAGTAAGGTTTCCTCCTCCATGTTCGAAATCGCAGTTCTGAACAGCTTGAGTAGAGAGAAGTGAAGACTGCCCATGACAGTGTAGTTAAATACACACCACGCACTCCCCTGACTCCTCCTGATGCTGACCCACCACTGGCATATGTCCCTGCAGGCAAAACATCTCCACATCCTGCGTTGTTGCAAAGGCCCTACCATCCAAGTACAGTACAATACAAAATACAATATACATGACTGTCCCCTTGGGGTAATTTGTCTTGGACTTGTGCTGTATGCCTAACAGACCTAACAAAGAAGAAGGCACACACAACACAAGTCACACTCACAATAAACACCATTAACAGAGCAGATTCCTTTTTAGAGACTGATTTAGGAGCCAAGATGTAATGAGTTGAGTCTGCAGTGTGGTGCAGGAGGTCATACTCAGCATGAAGGACATGGGTGTGGTCCGACACTATCCTCTGCATCTGCTGATTCCTCATACAGAGCTGACAGATTATTTTCATAGAACTGTTTATCTGGCACTGGGGGTTTCGGAAACGTCTTGGGATCTGCCCAACCATG